>JAOEHX010045626.1:19088-49342 GCA_025448015.1 Bolborhynchus lineola
CAGAAGTATAATTAATTATGATACCTGTGAATTATAAAGGATCCTTACCTACCAGCTAAACAGATACAAGTCTGTAATGTAGAAGCGAATTTCCTTTAACAAGCATAAAATGCAAAGATCTGCTGAAAGCTACTGAAAACGAGTCTTGGTTTCTGTATAAGATTAATTTCTTCCCTCTTAAACTGCCTGAAATTGATAGCTCTAGTGAGAAACTGGAATTTCTCACTCTAGTGAGTGAGAAAATTAGAATGTAAAATAAACAGTTTGTTTAGAAAAAGTTGATCCCATTTCTGGATACAAATCAGGATAATTCCATCATTTGAAAAACAACTGGTTTTCTTTGTATGTCTTCCCTGAGGCCAGAGAGCAGTCTGTTTTGTAGGTCTTGTGACTGCAAAAGCCCTACTAATCAGAGGCACTGATAAACAGGTTGTAACCCTCTGATCTTTGGGTCACATTTATTTGGGACATACTTTATTTGATTATTTATAAATACCCAAAGCCAGCTCTAGCCCTTTGTACCTCCACTTTGAGAGCCACTGGCTCCTCCTGCCTCATATACCTGTTCCCAGAGGAGGAAAGAGTGGAAGGGCATACAGCTCTAACGAGGAAAGAAGACCTTGAGTGTTGCCTTACTCCAAAGGATCAGTTTTGCAAGACAGGACAGGTTGATTAACATTGCACTGTCAGCAGCCCGCTTACCTTGGCAATATCATACATGACAGAGATTTTAAATTCCCAGTCCATGAACGTGCCATCAGGGTAAGAGATTTTATCATTTAAAACATCCTGTCAAGAGAAGCAAAGAATGGTTCTAATCTACATCAGGGAAAAAGCACAAGATGAGATATGAGTACCTAAATTGCACAGCCTTTCCACCAGTGACTGAAAGAGACAGTCCTTCATTTTTTATAGGGAGTACATGCCTTACAGCAGGAGATGACTCAAAACAGAGGATGCTAAATATATTTTAGGATATTAAATATATTTTAGACTTACACACAGCTAGGAAAGTGGGGAAACCAGAAAAGAGTGTTTTGTATCATTAAAGGTAAATCGTGATTTTTCTCTTAAAGCTAAGTCTTTAATAAAGTAAAATAGCTGAGACAGAAATAGGCAAGGTATGCAAGAGGAAGGCAGAAGAATTTCTGTGCTTTGTGCTCATAGTCCATTTCCTACGAATTTACTTACGGCCTTAGAAGTTCAAAGTAGACTGATTCTTTAAGTGTCAGTTATTTACAGCTCTCCCAGCCACTGTGGTTCCCATTGCTAAAACTAAACCTCCGTGAGTATGCCAGTTTACAAGAAAAGAACTAGAGATAGAACTGTTATTTTGCTGCTTTACTGTGAGTTTGTTCCAGAGACCACTGTTACTGATGAGTCTTTGTACGAACTCAGATGTAGAAACAATGTGTGCCTGCAGAAGAGCTAGTGCCACCATTACTTAATGATTAGCACTGAAATAATATTGGTAGTAATAAACCATAAGTCTTTCCATAACTTTTTCCAGTCATGAGTTTACCATTTCTTTTTATAAACAAAAAATAAGGGTTGTTGTCCCTTACGCACAAGATTTGACAAAATCCAGCCTCAGACTCTTTGGATCTTATTGCTATGGAATAAATTCTTTTCTCCATTCTTTCACACCCTGGGGCCACTGTGGGGTCCACAAGGGCATCATCAGAGACAATGGCTACAGCTAGAAAAATAAAAAACTGATGGCAGAAGGAGCAGCACATGGGGAAGGCTGGAGAGAAATAAGCAAAGGAGAGGAAACTCAGAGTCAGAAACCTGCCACCATTTGCTCAGTCCATGGCTGCTGCATGAAGGCCAGAGACATGCAGATGGGGATTTTCTTCCTTACTGGAAATTCTATAATTTGGGGGTGGAAGGAGACCTGCAAAATCCTTTACCCGCAGAGAACCTCTTTCGCAGTATTCAATCACCCCAAAGATTGTGGTGTCTATCTTCACTGTGCCATAGAACTTCGTCAGGTTGTAATAATCAATCTGTAGGAGCTAGAGGAAAAACAATGCATCTATTTTTAAAGGCAATCACTGTTAGTACAGAAACACAGGTCAATGATACTTGTGTGACATGGCTTTTTATCACAGACCTGATAAGATGTGTGAGTTTCATTTAAACTAGTGTACACTAAGGCACTGAGTGAAGTGCTTGAAGACATCTGCCATTCCAGAGCCTTCTGGATTAGGGATATAAGAGTGGCTGTTTTTGGATACTGTGAGTTAATTCCAGAGCCCACTATTCTCTCCATTATTGCCTCCCTACTCAAACCTCCCAGTTGACCAGGATAGCCATTATGAGTGACAGAATGTTGTGAATCAGTCAGTAAATGAGCAAGCAATAAAGTTTAATGACACTGTATGATATTATTCACTTTGTCTGTTTTTATAGACAACTGTATTTTACTCTGAGGTATTTTTAGAGCTTATTGAATCCAGAGTACAGCTGTGTCCTGTAAAAAGGAAAAACACTCAAAAAAGATGCAGTAATGCAGCCAAATTCATGTCTCATGTTAGAAGAGTCTGCACGGACAAGTTAGCAGAGTTACTTGTATTTAAAGTGCTGCACTTGGCATTCAGTAATAAGATTTAACTACAGCATTCCACTACTAATCAGCATGATATGGGCAAAAAAAGAGTGCACTGACTTTCAGCATCAGCTGCAAAAATGTATTTAAGTAAGGCCATATGACAGACCATGAATTACTTCATTCATCTTCAGCTTCACTGGCATACCATTCAGACTGCACTGGTGATGAGATCACATGCACAAAGAGAAAGTTCATCAAGCAATATCCTTTGAGGAACTTATTAACCATCCACCTCACAAACATGCACAAGCATATGGCTGTTGCAGTTGACAATGGAAAGCAATGACTTCATTCGTGGCTCCATCCCACCCTACAGTGTCCAGTTGATATGTGCAACAATTACCTTGTTCAGTTCTATTTTTTGCTTCTCTGAGAAATTACCATCACTGTTTTTGAGATCCTTTAAGATCACCACCTGAAAAAAAAATACCAGTGGGAAAAAAAAAACATAGGTTTAGTATAACAGCAATTCATCCTTCTTTTCTAGTAAATGTCCATACACAGAAATATTACAGAAACACCTGTCTGCTGCTTTGCTGTTGGAGTTTTGGTTAATCAGCTAATAAGTCACTGAGTTATATTTCCTTCAAAAGATTTACCAGGCAGATAGGAACTATTTAGACCTGTCAGTGATGCAGATTTTATATTAATATGGAAATACCTCATTCAGGCTGATAGCTTCACTGAATGTACAAGAATTGCCATGTAAATAGCCTGTCCACCATTAATCTGTTAATCTCCTCAGTTACAAAATGCATCAGATTTCTGGTCATTTTGCTTCTGTGCTTCTGGACTAGGCTAGGGGTTCATGGAGTCTAGTATTTTTCCTCCCATCAATAAGCAAGATGCAAAGCATCTGATAGGGAACAAATGGCTTATTCCTTCCATGAGATCAAGCCATTTTGCAAGCTCAGGGGGGTAGAATTTTCTCTGGAGAGGGACAACCACCTCCCAGAAAGAGTCCTCCTAAACCAAGAAAGAGCGTGAACGCAGCAGTCAGATTACCTTCTTGTCATATTTGCCTTGGCGCAGCCTCTGGGTGGTGTCACGTCTCTTATCGTCATCAATCTGAGAGTAAAGAAGAATAATTAACTTGCAATTATCACCTACTTCTCACTTGGCAGGTCTTGAGAGGTTAAGTAATGTCAGTGTGTGCCATACAGAGAAGCATAAGCCTCTCTTGGGAAGGCCACTACATGGCACTAAAGTATGGGACATCCTTGCCACTCCCACAGTTGGCCAGGGCTCCGTATGCTGCTTTCATGCTCTTGGGTGTTACAGAGGCGTAATAACGCACAGGAAAATCATCTGTAACAGGAAGAGACTGGAAATCCATACCCAGCCCATTCTGCCATCACAAAATGAGCTTTACTGCTGCGGAACAGATATATTAGGGGGTGATAGATGGGGAATAATCTCCTTTTTTAATTCAAGACAGCAAATGAAGGTTAAAAAAAAATCTCAAAACCCCCAAACATTTAACAGATCCTAGTTCAACCAGAGCCATATCCTGCACTGTAGTCAGAGCATGCCAACACTCCAGCATCAATGGTCTTTAGAAGAAAGAATCCAAGACCCAGCTTTGGGCATTGTGCTTTTCTTACCTTCAAACTAACAGGACTTGTCTCACTGGTTTCCAGAGGCAAGATTTTCTCAGGCGGTATATGGGACCATTTCTTCCTCCGGCGCTCATTGTCTCTCCTGTATTTCCTGCAAAACGAGCAAAATCATTCAGAATATCCTATCCAGAACGGAAGATTAGGACAGGGAAGCTTCTAGTGTCAGGGAGACACAAGGATGGGGTGTCAGGATAGTAAAGCTTGAGCACAAGCCCCATGGCCTTTCGTACAGTTTTCCAGTTTAAGGCTGCTCTAATTCCCCTAGCTATAGAAAAGCCTAAATACTCATTGAATTTCATTGATATAACAGAAGAACAGATTTAGCAGAAAACTTCCAGGAAACTGTCAGAGTCTTAAGGGATGTCAGATGAAATTAAAGTACAGAGGGCCATCTAGATTTCATATACTTTTTCTTCCAGGTTATTGAATGTACTCTGAAGGGAGATCCTACAAACAAACACAAGCCAAACAAGTCCTGCCATCAACACTAGATGGTAAGAACTGATGTGAATACTGTGATAGGAGAGGAGGTAACAAAAACATTGAGATTAATTGCCTTTTTGTAGGTGGCCTGTGTTCTGCATGTTTTGCTGAAATGAGGGAAGAGCCCTCAGAACAGGCAGAAAGAATCTGCTGTCTCCTTTGCAGAACTCCAGAACAGACACTGTCTTCTCTTAGAGAAGACTAGCGCTCATCAAATTACCTGCTTATTTGTGCAAATCCTCTCTCTATTAAAAAAACTAACACAGGACTGACTGGAGAGACTGCAGGAGAATCCTAACACACTGTTGACTGCTGGCAAATGCTCTAAACAGGAGCATGGGTGGTATTGACTAATAAACCAAATGTTCACTTTTCCAATATATTTTCACATACACATCCATAAGAAAAGGAAGAACAATAATTGCAGCAAGAACTGGGTTTTTTTTTAAGAATGAAAGAAAACCATATGCTTTGGAAAGGGGGTGGCATTTCTTCCAGCAAAAGGACACATCATTGATTTCTATTTCTGCTTTTTCCATCATGGTAACGCTGAACTGGGTTATACTCATTAAATTCTAGCTGTTAATGAAGTTGGTGTGAGAGGAGCTGAACTGAGTCAAAGGAAACTGAAAGATAGGATGTATCCATGCAATGAAACCCCCAAAACATCATGATGTTTTGACTCCTACTGTGACTCAAGACAAATACTTCTTTCTACATTGAACTTCCATGTCACCAATAGACTAAAGAAACATAAATGAACCCAACTAAGCTAAAGATGGGCAGTAAAGTGGAAAAACTCTGAAGATTGGACTGAGACATATGGTTTTGTGCATGTATAGGAATCAGCTTTTTAGCAAATGCAAAACTTCTGAGCCTTGCTGCATCTTCTCCCATGATTATTAACCTGACATAACAACACTATGGTTGCAAACACTGATTAGCATATACTAAAGAGTTCACACTGAGGGCAACCACCCAGGTAAGCTAATTAATGTCTCTTCAGGAGAGATCAAAGGCATTGCCCTAGGAGGAAAACTGTTCAAGGACAAACTCAAGGCCAAAGGCATTGGTACCTTAGAATTAGCAGAGAGATGATCAGAACCAGAATCACAATTCCTGTGAGTGTAAAAACAGCGACAGTCAAGATGTGTGGGCCTGCAAAAAGAAAATTGAAAAATAAACAACTTGACAGAAGATGCTGAAAACCAGTATTGTAGTTATGAAATTACACTCATCCACACATGTGCAAGTTGCAGTACCTGAGATGGATATGCTTTGGTCATATCCAAATTGAGAGGCTTTGGTAAATTCCAGCACTGCCTAAAGATGATGTGCAGGATGAAGCACAACCTGGAGCAGTGCAGTCTTAAATCCCTGCCTAAGACACGGGCTGTCTGTAAGGACACCCAGATGGGAGGTGACTTTAACAGCACTAAATCTCACATCAACTCAGCAGCGGTTTCCAGATGTTTTGTTTAAAAACAAACTATAAGATTACTTTTCTCAATAACCACATTTTAAAAAAATGAAGCAGCCAAACTTCTCTTTGCAATAACTTCATAAGAGTGGTTGGTGGAGACAAACCTTCGATACAGCTCTCTGAAGGATCAGATGTAGATGGGGTAAGCAGTTGGCCATTTGAAATCAGAGTCACTGGCACGGTACAGCTTTTAACATTTCCCACGTTTCACTGAACCTTATTGGCCCAGTTGTTTAAAGTCATTCTACAGTTGTAGACAGACCTTTGGAGACTGTGAATTAATTTCTGAACAAGGAAGACAAGTACTGCTGAGTGGACTGTACTCTTCAAAAAGAAATTCATACCCTACAGAGGGAAATTAACCTGGTGACAGCACAAAGCTAGTAAAATCCTTGGAAGCTGCCAGGTGCCAAACAATTTGAAAATCAGGCTGTTCAGACATCTGAGGACTTAGACTCAAACCACAGAGCACAAGTGTCCTAATACTGAGCAAGCAGGCAGGACAGACAAGGCTGGGAACTGACTATTTAAGGTTGTAATTTTGATTGTCTAGATGTGGAAAAGCAACCTGAAGCCTGTTTTGGATCAGTTCTTGGAGCTGAGGTGTACTGGGAAGGAAAATTGCAGCCATGAAGTTCCTTTGAAGAGCAACAGGCTATTAGTGTAGAACTTCATCTGGTGGCCGCACATCTAGAGTGTGCCTACTCTACTGAGCAAGTCTCAGGGAAAGAAGGCAAAGGTGAATCCGGTTTTTGTCAGATTGCCATATAGGTTATGGATAGTAAAAGAGTGGAGCTACTCAGTCTTAGAGGCTAATGCACTTCTGCCTGTTCTCAGAAACAGAAATAAAGGCACACAGAAAAATTATAAAGTGTAAACATTAATAAATACATAAAAAGCAACATGACACACATTAGCTGCCCTCAGAATCAGGCAGCAACTGGGCAGGGATTTTCAGTATACCGATGTGTCTGCATCTGACATAGAATTCAATTTTGGAACTCCTCTGGGATTTGGACCTAGCTTTCTGGCTTTGATTTTTCTTGTCTTGTGTATCATGTCTCCCACCTTCATTCTGTGTATTCATCCCAGCATCAGTCTGGGGGTCTCTTAGTAACTTAATATTAGTCTGATGCTCCATCGAAAACAGTCAGTATGAATGTTTCCCTCCACCAAGAAATGACAGTAAGTAACAAAAGGACAGGTACATGAGAATCTGCAAAGTATAAGAATGTGCATTTTGTACGAATTCTTTAAAACTTAACTTGTGTGAAAGGTGGTTTGCTGCTTACAATCAGCAGGTTGTATTTTCCCCTGAACTGCGATGGGACCAAAATTTCCCTTTCCTGAGGCTCTGCTACCACCACCTGGCTTTTAGTATTACAACATACAAAGAGAAAGTGCATCACAAATTAGCTACTCTCAGGTCCTCTGTAACCAGAAATCTTTGTGTACTATGACGGCTGACCTTATCCATGTTTAGAGCAAGGGTTAAAACTTTCTAAGTAATGAGGAAAATGTGGATGAAGACCCTTTCTTTACAGGGTGCCAGGAGGAAGGAGGGTAGCAGAACTGGGTCAGCTGTTCCCAATTACAGCCTAGGAAGAAGCAGGACTCTGGTTGATGTCTGTTCACCTCCCCAGAGGAAAAAAAACATATTTCTGGTTGGAAAGTTTTGACTGGCTTTGGCAAAGCTTAGTGATTGCTTAAACTTTTCCCTTAAAAAGTTGCCTTTTGGGGGAATGTATTTATTTAAACTCACACTAAATGAAGGTTTATTTTCAAAAATGTGAAAACAAAATAATCAAGTGCCTGTGGGAGGTGGTTTTACTTTGCTTTAGTATAGCTTGGCCACAAAATCAGGCCTACATTAAGTGCAGAATGCTAAGCTAATGGTCTGTAGACACTTGCTTTCTGCAATTCCCCATTTTCCTTTTGCCCTTATACAGCAGCTTCAAACAAAGACACGCTCAAGGGAATGTTTAAAGATACAAAGATCCACTGACAACATGGCATGTTGTGAGGCCCAAGCGATGGATGAGAATAGGACTGGAGCAACACTGAGAAGACTGCAAACAGGCAGCACATTGCTTGGGGAGCTGCAGGGATACCCTGTCGTTGACCTTTGCAGGACTCTTGGGCATACCAAGGAAGACTTTAGATTTGACCAGATTTGAAAAGTAAAAGCTTCACTGAACTCCCTCTGCTTTTTCCAGAGCTATCTAACTAGTCTTGTCAATGCTGCTAACTGCTTCTCATGTGTCCCTGGCAATGAAATCCTGCTTCTCTTAGGAGGGGTAAGCCCTAATTTGAAGACATTTGATTCACTTTACTGAGGAATAAAAATGTTTGAAACCATGTACCACCTTACTGTGAATGGACTCTTAGCAGAGAGTGTTTATACTGCTTTACCTATTCCCTAAGAGTGGTAAGCAATACAGCAAAATAACAGAGGCTTTTAGCAGAGAACTTTAACAGTGGCATCTTCGGACATTCACTGATGGCAATGAATGCTAACCCAGCGTGCACTAGCCCTTGCAACCACTCCTACTGCAGTAATTTTTATCCTGCAGACCATACCCTGAGTCATACACCTTTCCACTGCCAACAACCATGTGGCAGCAGTTTAATTGGGGAAATAATCTCAATCTGATCAGACTGACAAGGTTGTATTCTGTTGTGCTGAATAACTAGAGGGTTCATCCATTCTATCCAGGAGTCACCAAAAACTCAGAAGAAGAGGTGGTGATTTCTGGGATTTCAGATTTGAAGTCTGAGTGTAGATAGAGCAATAACCTAGCTTCCCATTGTCTTTTTGCAAAGCACGAGCTCTTCTAAGAGACCCCTCCAGAGAAGCACCCTGAATCTGCACAGTGCTGTGAACTCTCCTCAGCAAGGATAAAGGGGCGAGCAGAAGCCACCATGCTGCAATGCAGGATCAGATAACTCATCATAACCTTAACTCTGTTGCCTTTCCTTAACAGTCTTTAAAGCAATTCACACCACCACCATCTTCTAATGAAGGTTAATATGTTCAGGGGTAACATCTTCCAAAACATGCCATGGTGTTCCCCACAATCACTGATACAGTATGGAGTCTACAGAAAGACTTCACAGCAGCACCTAAGCAGAAATGCAGATTTAGAACTGAGCTGGATGCAGAGAACATGGGAGGCTGGAGCAGGGGAAGGAAAGATGCTGTTCTGCCCCCAGCTCCTCCCATCTCTGGCTGGGGGTGCTGTGAGGGTAGCATGATGGGTTCACAGCAGGCAGGTCTCAGAATTGTGTGACTTGTCTTCAAAGAGGTAGGTTTAATAGGTTATCTCACCAGTGCTTGGAGTATCACTGGGCAGCTTGTGGTTCTTCCAGATGAAATCAGGACTGGCAGTCTCCATGTGTGTCTCATTGTTGTGAGTGTTGAAATATAGAAGAGTTTTGAACTATGGGTGTAGGAGGGAAGAAATGCAGTCAGCAGCTGTGCTATTCTTTTGTCCCTTGCTTCAAACTACCATTAATAAGTGTATTGCCCAAACTCAAATAATTCTTGCTCTTTCTACTATAGTGGTGCATTCCTCAGGTTAGCCATATTTTTAGCTGCCATATTCTTCCTCATTCATCCCCTCTCTCTGAAAAGAAATGTATCAGTCCCACAAAGTACCAGCTGCACTTCACTTACTGAATCATCAGATGACATCAACCCTGTCTGCAGCACACCTCTCATGACCCCCTCCTGGTATGTACAGCATGCCTTGGCACACCACCTCTTCTGCTGTGGTTATTTTCATCATTCTTATGCAATAGTACAGGGTATTTTCTTTCTTCTTTCACATATAAGGTCAAACAGTTGCTCCCTGGACATACATACATGATTTGCAGTCTGTGACGTGTACAGCAGTGTCAAATTCGTATCAATGTCTCCAAATTCATCTAGAATAACAGGACCCAGAACACCTGCAGACACAAGGAATTAGTCAGAACACCTGCTTTCTCAGAAACACAAGTATGTAGCAGGAAGGATGGGACAAATAAAAGGATTTCTGATGCTCAAGAGTATTCATCTTTTTCATGTACATGCTAGAATACATATCAGCTCAGTGTAGCACTACTTCTGTCATAATAGCATATTACACTTTCTCTACAAAATCCAGTAACAGGTGTTGAACTGACTGCACTGAAGAAGAAAGTCTCCCTCTAGCTATAGAAATATGTTTGTCAGGTTTCTTCAGCATACCAAGAATGTCAAAGTAATCTCACTTGTAGGGACATTTTGCCTGTTTCCACCCACAGTTCGGATCTATCAGCAAGAAAGGAAAAACAGAGATACTTTCATTCCCCTTACTCTTTTAAGAGCTACCTGCTTGGTTCTAATAATATTGTTTTAACTACTTTTTTTCCTTTTCATCTCCTGCCTCTGTATGTCAGCAAATGTACAGGTTGAGAAGTTGCCTATGTAGCACATTCAAAGAATTTTTAAGGTGGAACTTCCTAAGTCCCTCAGCACAGCTTCATTTTGCCCTCATAAAGTCAGTCATTTCACCAAGTGCACAAGCTTAGCCAATACCTTCCACTCCTGAAAGTCTCACTTTAATTTTTTCCCTCCTTCTGTCAGAAGAATCTTCTTGATCAGCTTCAGACTGCTTTTTGCTGCTGTTGCTGATGACTTATTTAAGTTTTATTGAAGTTTGGCATCATTCTTTTAGTTCAGGAATTACCCTTCTCCCTTCTCATCTCAAAAATTGATGTTAAGTTTTTTATGGTCCACTTTCTTAATATCAAAATAATTGTTATTTGGACTCCCTGCTCTCACAGCCTCCAGCACAAGAAAGAATGAAGGAGGTTCAACACCTTTTTTTTTTTTTTTTTTTAATTAAACCTATAACTAATCTGGGGCATTACAGTGTGAGATTGATTTTGGATAAGGGAAAAAGTTTGTGCAACTTACATTTCAAATTTGAAGTGAAACTGAACAGATGAGTTTAGTGATACTCAAAAAAGGATGCTGTCTCCAGGAGGAATTAGTAAACTGCATTTTGATATGTTTGAGATACCATAGTTAAAGCAAAGACAAGTCTAAAACCTGTTAGGCCATATTAGGAAAATTTGGGAAACTTCTATAAATGTGTTTGCTGGAAACAGGTGGGACATAAATACAAAGCTTTGAGTCATCATTTTGGTACAGATCTCTGAATTGAAGTTACAGCAGGGACCTTGCCTCCAGAGAGATAATGTTGTCCCTTCTTTATCTAAGTCTTGCCTCTGTCTTTTCCTAATAATCAAATTCTGTGATTTTAAGCCTGTGGCCTGCAAAAGCCTACTGGTGCTAGACAATCTGCGAGAGCAACAAGAAAGTTGACTAAGAGCAAACACATTGCTAGCTGGCTTACACTCACTGCAGGCACTCAGGCCTTTGTAAACTGGTTGAAAAGGCTGAAACTATTTCACTGAAGTAGGCTAAGGGGATGTCATTTTGAACTTCAATCATATTCCATACGTTCTGGCCCCAAGTCAAAACTAGACCATTAGGGAAGCCTTAGGAATACTACTGTTGCAAATTTACAGTTTGAATGCAAGGCTGCCTCCAGAGGAAGCATGGACCCCAAAACCTACCTATGTGCCTCACTCTTCCAGCTCCCTTCTCATTCTCCAAATAGTCTCCCTATAAAGAGTTCAGCTCTGTCAAAAGAATGACGACAGCTTCTGGTCATGGTCCCTGTCCTTCATCTCTGTTGGCTGGGAAGCTCTGTCTCTCCTTCTTCCCCTGTCCCTCATTAGGCAGCAACATGCTTTAAATGTGTTTTGTACTTCAAAGCAGTAGGAAAGCCCAGAAAGCAGTCTGGTCCTCAGTCTGTTGCTAATTGTAATGTTTCAAATGATTGTCATTTTGACTTTCTATCTCTTCTGTGTTGTGTACACTGAGGTGATTCTGCACAACTGCTATGTAGTGCTTCTGCTAATACTGAAGATAACATCCTTGGAGAAAAAAATATAGAAAAAGGGTTGGAATAAAACTCATTGAAGGGCTTTGACTTGTTTAGTGTAGAAGTGACTTATTGTTAGAACACTTAAAACCATATTTCTTTCCCTTTATCAATTCAGTGAACCCTATGCAGGACTGTTTTTTCTACCTTCAAAAGTGATATTTCGGGATTCATTGATGAAACTAAGAGGTGACACTGGGCTCTGGGAGGAGATAGTGTTCTTCAAAATATGTCCGAACAGCAAGACTGCATTAAAATATCCAACAACAAAGTCATCTTCCATCTACAACAGGAGAAAAAGAAAAATGGCAATTTGAGTGTTCATGTGTCTACCTTAAAACTAAAATATCTGTAGTGGCCTCTTTTGGCAAAAGCTTCAGCATGGAATACTGGAATCTGCTGAACACTGAGTAAGTAGATGGGCAAAGCCACATCAATGTTCTCACTTGGAAAAATAAAAGTAAACAAACATATTTTGGTGTATGAAGACAGGGAGGTGGTGAAAACTTGTAAAAGGCCAATGTAAAGCTGTGGCATGTTGATCCTCATGTAAAGCATTGAATAAATCCTACACTGTAGGTTCTGAGTAGGCTTGCTCAGCAGAACACAAAGTCCCTGGCTTTGGACTAGACTTTCTGTGCAAATAATCTGGTGTGGCGCCAGCAAGTCTGGGCTTCCAGATGGCCACAGCTCAGGGACAAGGAAATGTGCCAGAATTTCTGGCAGCCTGCAATAGAGCTGGCACTCAGAAAGTGTTGAGCCCAGGCTGGAGGATCTGAAAGCCCTGTAAATCCAGCCAAAATCTTTGGGCTGCATACTGGAAAGCTGGCAGTCAAAGCCACAAATCCTGGGAGAAACTCTACATGTAGAGTCTGCTTCCTGGGCAGATGGCAGGAGTATCAGTTTCACTAAGCAGACACAGTATTTGCAGTTTCTGCTTTCCAGGAAATTAAAAAACTACATATTTCCTACAGAAAAACAACAACAAAATCCTATATTTGAAATTTAACTTGAAAGCCCCTGGACAGAAACAGCAATAGTTGCCACTGCTTATACATATCCGTACACAAAAATCAGTCAACATTTATTAGTTCTGAACTTTCCATGCTCACATCTTGATTACACCAATAAATCTTCCTTCAGTGATGCCTTGCAGCTACATATAAGATTGTCAGTCACTCTGAATTGGAGTCAGAAGGCCATATACCTATAGATCTCCCTTACACCTAGTGAACATGACACGTGCAGACCAAATTAAAAGCTTGAGCTGAACTTCACAAAGCAGGAATATGAGTCTGTATGTTTGCCTTATGATACTATATTTTTACATCATTACAGCAGGACAAAATGTCATCCTGTGATAATGTAAGAAAATATCAGCATAGAAGCATGATGGGGTATGATTACAGCTGCATTTTTAGTTTTTATTTCCTAGTGCACGAATATGAATGAACTGAATGCATTAGTCAGATACAAAATAGCATGGTTACCAGGACGGCATCCTCAGTCGTTATGGTATTTGAGCTGTAATTAGCTGGTGGCAGAGTCAGGACAAGTACATTCTGCATGTAATGGGCTGAGTTGTTGCTCCTGAAGTACATATTACTGCAAAGCAAATCACAAGAACCCCACAAACAATCAGCCACAGGGGCAATGGCAATCTTGACAGAATCACTTTTCTGTTCCCAGCAGCACTGTTATTTAACAGGTTAAAACAATAGTTCTAAAAATTAAATTTCATCATGGACAGAACTCTGTGTTGTTCATTCCCAGACGCCAATTTCTGTGCTTAGCTGCATTAAAAGGTAATATAATAGAGATCTGGCAATATGAAACTCAAAGATTGCAGTGAATTATTGTTATCATTGTAACTGAGTGGTTTCTGTCGTATTTATTTCCTCTTCTTTCAAGCAGGATTTTATTAAAAATTAATCTCTTCTTGGAATCCACAGTACTGTAACCTGTAGTTCTTCATGTTATTGTGCATGTTTCTGACCTCTTCTGCACTTTTGTGCATCTTCTTCTAAATTTGGTATTTCTTGCTTGAAATCACAGCACGATTTGCGTTAAAAGAATTTAACAGGAGGGCCTGAAACTATCAGAGGTGCAGAGAACAGCATATTGATTTATCTGCTTAATTCCATAAGCTAGGAAAATACAGGAAAACTATACTAAAACAAGCAGAAAAGGTTCTAGCTTCCAGGCATCTTCTGTTTCATCGCCCTGACAGGCCATCTGGAAGTGTTTTGCAGGCTGGCTATCACTGGATTCACATGTTACAGAGCAATTTAGCAATGGATATTAGTGTCAGGTGGCAGTATCTGTCATTGCTATAGCCAGATTAATTAAAAATATACATATATATAAATGTATGAGCCTTCTCTCATTTTTTATGTTTGATCATGCTTTTGCTTGTTCATTCTGTATTATATTAGGAATTTTTAGACATAGCAAGCTCTGATCCATGGGCATCAGTGGAATCCTGACACCAGAGTCCTATCCCCGCCTTTCACTGAACCTGTCCCTGCCTTTCCCTGAACCTTCTGACTTTTACATTGCACTTTTCACCCTGAAGAATTTCTAAATGCTCTTCATTCAGGCTTGGAGTGAACTAGCCAGGTGAAAAAGAAACTTTGTTAGACTCCACCAAACTGGATAATCCTACAGCATCTCACTTCCCCTGAGGGGGGTTTAATACTATCTTTGTGTTCTGGCTGCCAGAGGGCTCAGAGCTGAAGAAACTTTAAATCCATCACTTTGTCTGAGGGACTTGCCTCCTGCAGAAGCATGTGACCTTGTCTGCTGTCTTCTACAGCTTGAGTTGACATACAACACATTGTATTTTGTTTCTAAGAAGAACAAGATTTGAGTTATTCAGCAAAATCAAGGATATGCAGTAAGTTTAAGGAAGACAGCATATAAACTGAGCTGAGGCAGCTGGGTGTATCAGAAGGACGCATCTCATAGCCGAGAAGCCCCTAGCTGCTCTCACCTAATGTCAGGCAACAATTATACAGGCAACATCAGTAAGTAAAACCACTTACATATGTAGTCCCCATTGTGCATCAGCAAAGAAACAGGAATTGTGTCCGGTTGCCTCAGGAGAACCAACTGGGTATTCTAGTGCCTGAATAAAGTGGTGAAAGTCTAAAGCTCTTAGAGGCACTTCTGACAAATATAGATGATGAAGTTGAAAGTGTACAGGACAAAGAAGATCCTGTTAGAATTTGAACCACAGGCTCCAGTTTGGATCCAAAGGTTAAATGACTGAAGTCATTAATCCAAAGCTCCTCAGCCCTACCCTGTCGAGATCAGCTTTAGACATGAGGGCTGGGAAGTCCCACAGGCAGAGGAAATTCAGGGGTTCTTTTGCTGTATCAATAGTGAAATGAGTAAGATCAAGATACGGACACATACATTTGCCTTGTGATCACCCGTAAGCTGCCAGCATAGTCCTGGGCATGGTTTTCTTCTAGCTTTCTCTCAGACTGTGACTTGCTACAGTGACTGAAGTCATACCCAAAAACCAGCTTGGGTATGCACATTTAGACATATGGATGTGAGCTGTTCTCTAGGACCTCTTGGTCCTCATATACAGTCAAAAATTTTGAGGCTATCATTGAGAAGTCCAGTTTATATCAGTCTTCATCTATAAAGACTTTGCAATTAGAAATATAAGGATGAAATTGAACAACACAAAAGTTAAGTTGTATACTAAGAAATGCCTCTGAAAAGTTAAGATTTATGTAGTTATAAAGATGTTTAAGAGACAGTTATAAAATGTCAGTTATACAGTGGAAGGCACAGTTGTACCACTCTTTAAAATAATTTTAAAATGGAATCAATGAAGCCTAGAAAAATAAACTGTAAGCCACATTTACCTTATTGTCTGGTTAGGCAGAGTGTATGAAAAATACACATTATTGCGTATGAACAGCTCATGACCATTCTGACTTTTTGGTTCTCTCATGGCTTCCTGCACTGGTGAGTCCAGAGGATGACATTATAAGCCCACCTGTTCTGTCACTGCCTTAGAAAACTATTATGTGCACTAAAGGGGATATTGTAGAGGATGTGCCACAAATTGAACACTAAGCAGCTTAGATAAATGGCAAGACATGAGGAAAGACAGCAATGGAAAACATTTTGTGAGAGAGCACTTCTTCAACCAAGCAGTTCCACTCTACTATTTCCATTATCTCTGTCTTCAGAAAACTGCAGAGGAGAGGAAAAGCAAAGGTGATACTTTACTTGAAGAGATCTATCAGGATGATAACAACGTCCTTATCCACTTCCTCCATCCCTAGGTCTGTGCTGACATCGACAGGAGAGCCACACATGATGATCACTATAGATTGGGCAAAAATGAAGACAAATTGATGAAAGGTACAGACAAGAAGAGGACACTTGCCTGCTCCCCCACGTTTGAGTAGCGGGCAGCAGAGCAATGTGGGGCTGAGGAGGAGGAGGAGGAGGAGGAGGCACAGAACAACAGCTTCTCTGCAGTAAGACAGGGATATTTGAGAGAAAGTAGTAAAAGTTGCCTCAACACTTGCACCATTTTCTGTCTGATTGCACCAGAACACTACTATTTACCCACTCAAATAAGCATTAGCAGTTCTGATGCCATATGGGCTACTGAACATGACCATTTTCTCAGTTTAATGGCATTTAAGTAATAGTTTCATTGGCTTAGTTATTACTCTTGCACTCACCAGGCCTGCTGATGCCAGGTGCTTATTCTTGGGGAGAAGATGAGGTATTTACTCAGACATTTTTCTAGTTTAAATGGGTCACTTCCAGAAGTGCCCCTTGATGACACAACTGAGGACCATCTATGTACCAGGGCTGCAAACACAGGAATGTCAGAGAACTAAGCATGTTTGTAGTATCTAAGGCCCTTCTTTGGAGGAGCTGTGATTCCTGGATTTCTGAATCTTGTGCCTAGATGGGATAATTCACCCCAAAGGCTCTCTGCAACCGGGATTTTCCCCCATATTTTATGGTGAGAGAGAGGAATCTAGGAACTTCATGCCATTTTTTGTTTACATCCTTGTGAACTGGTGTATCTGTTTTCTCCATCATTTCTGTGGAAAGTCTATACCTAAAATGTAACAAAGGGACACATCTGATTGCCTGGGAAAATCAACCTGGGAAATCAACAGTGCACCCTCAGCTCCCTCTCCCTGCCTCCTCCGCCCCCTTTCTTTTACCATTGCTTTTCCGGTGTGGATCTTTCACGGTTTTTTGAAGCTGCTCTGGAGTCCTTAAAATCTCCTTGTACTTCAGTTTTTCGGAGAAGGGTGTGATTCCAGCATCAAGTGCATTAATATACCTGACACAAGGGAGCACAGATACTGTCAGAAAATGGCTAATTCCTCACTTTCTCCTAAGTGAGCCAAAGTGTGTGATAGGCTGTTTACAGCACACAAGAGGGTTTGTAAGGCTTTATGGAACATTTTTTTCTGCAGCAATAGAAGAGAGAAAAATCAATATAGGGCATGAAAGATTTAGAAGTGTTAGGAGAGTCACACAGAGGTATTTGAACATGGCTGTACAAATGATGTAGTAAGACATTAACAATTAAGAAAGGAAATCAGGGATATGGGGAAATTATAGTAAGACTAACTGTGAGGCAGACCAAGGAAGCTCTGTGGTTTAAAGCATCAGTTGTAACCTCAGAAGAAACATGTGAAGGTTCAAAGGGGTAAAAGGGAGCTGCAGAAAGAACTGAGATAGAAAGCACACATGCACCATGACTGTGAGAGAAGTGAAGGAAGGTAAGTAGCAACAAAAACCCCCTGTACTTAGTCAGTTAAACCTTGAAAGAGAAAAGCGGGGACAGCAAAAAACACAACCAAGGGAGTAAAAGCTAACTAAAAGATTAAGCAAAACCAGCCAACTCCTAAATCCTATTCTTGGCTCAGCATGTTATATCTGAGAAGAGACATTCTGTCTGAAATAAAGTTAATGCAGAGGGAAAATCAAAGAAATCCCTTTGTTTTCAAAATGCTGAACTTTTCATTTAGCAACACTGAGATCCCAGTCCTATAAATTACTAAGTCTATTTTGCTTTCCATATTTTTATAGGAGCAGAATCATTAACCATTAATTTACAGGAACATATCCATAGTTGAGACATAACCTGATTTAGCTATCACTGTGGGTATTCACATATTTGTATACATATATGGGGAAGACAATTAGCCCATGCAGTATGACCTGTGCTTTAGCAAAAATAGACTTTTTAAATTAGACAGTTCATAAACTTTCAAGCTCACAGTTTCTATTAAAGCAGAATGGGGTGCATTTTTACAACTATATTAGTATGAAAAATGGGCAGAGATAAAAAATTGATTTTAAATTTTAAATTTTTTTGTCAATTAAACATTAAAGAAAAGGAACGTGAACAATTCTGAAGTCAAGACCCTGAACAGAAGTATTAATAAAGACCAAGTAAGAAACACTTGGTAAATAATTTACATGCATAGACTTCCTTGAAAGATATGAAGCCTGCAGGATTAAAGGGATTTAGCTAAAGTATGTGTAGTTGTATTCAGCAACTACAGCTGCAAACATGGAGAAATAGATAGTATAGTAAGAGCCAAGTGAAGTGCACTGATTTTCAAAGCATCAAAGACAGGTAATCATAGCATTATCTGATAAAGTTGCTATCTGTACTTAAACAGAGGGAGCAAACAATTAAAGACCCAAAATATCCACAAAACAGTTAACTGGAAATTGGTTCTTATTACCCTTAATTCAGAAACAAAAAAAACCTCCACTCAAATTCTGTACGCAAAATGTTCTGTAAGTACATGCTTACATCACTCTGAAGAAAAAAATCATAAATTTAACTTAATATTCTGAAAGTTCCTCAGGTTATGAATTGGAAAGATAAATAATAGCTACTGCCATGAATTCTTGGCAGCCTTTGAGCTATATTTAGAAAATTCATAGAAGAAACTAGTTTGCTTGTTTTTTTTTTATTTAATCAGTATTTTATGTCCCAAAATTAAGAAAAAAAATAGAAGGAGTACAGAAACACTTCAAGCTGAAAATTAAATAAAACCCAATAATGGAAGAGTAGTGATAAATATCAGTATATTAAAGAGTCTATTTGACTAAAAACAGCCTTTGATTTTAGACAAGTAGAAAACCCAACATTCTTGAGAATCAAGTACAGGCTGACATTTCAGATCACAAAGTGAAAACTGTCTTCTTAGCTTCATACTGGTGAGAGCATAGCTTAAACTCTGCAATCATTGAGGGTCATTTTGTTCAAAGAAAGATACAGTTTGAATTCTGAAAATTTTTTTTTTCATAACAGTATTGTCCACAGATTGAAGTTATTAATGTGGAGAAACTTTATAAGAGTAACAAGAGACTGATAACACCTGACCTAAAAAGGCATCTATGGAGAGCCTCTCAAGTCACGCTATTTACATCAAGGATGCAATAAGCAGGTATTTCCAGCAGGGACAACAGGCTATGCTGTCCACAGCAAAAGCCAAGGCTTGAGCATACTGGAAAGTAGTCCAAATGAAATATTCAGATACACAGTGCAGCTAAAGTGTATAATTTATGTTTTCTTTCTCTCATTCCTTAGTAGCTGTAAGGCACCTCCCAAAGTGTTGGACTCAAAGGACAGCTTGTAAAAGCCATATCCAAGGATGGAGATGGAGCTCATCAACAGTCACATCAGCGATAGATCCAGATCTTACCAGAGGCACGGCTCTGAGTTTTCATTCCCCTTGTAAATGTAAACAGATTCCCAGGTTATGGTTTTGAATGGTAGCTGAGATTCTTTCCAAAAATAATAGAAGAAGTCATTCACTTTCCTGGCTGGGGTCAGAAGGCGTGTTAGGTTTACTTTGTAGTCACAGGATAGTCCAAAACTCCCTACAGAGATCAGAGGCAGGCTCAGTACTGTTTCAACTCTGAAGGGAAAGACAAGAAAATAAGTTTGAACAGATTCCTGTCACACCAAAGCAGCTGCCACGTGATTCCCGCCCTCATCTCCCTCTTCTCTTGTGTCCTGTATTGGTTTAACAGCAATTTTAACCTGAAACAGAAGGCTTCTCAAGAACTCAAGAAGACTTGAGGTCAGGATAAGGCCCTGTTGAATTGGTCCAGGCAGCTTCTCTCACTGCCCCCAGTTTCTCCTGCCCTTTCGGGTACCATGCACTCAAACAGTCCAAGGGCTGTGACAGGAGTCCAAAGACTTGAGGACCCATCCAATTCTGCAGGAAATTTGTAAAAGAAAGGTAATTTTTATCCACAGAGACAATAAGTTTTTAAGGATTAAAGTATTCTCCTAGGTGCTGCATTCTTACCAGGCTAGATTAAAAATATTTTAGTACTTCTATGGTGTTTTTTTAAGACAGGCAATTTTGCTTGCAAAAGCCATGGCTATTAGAGTTGTTTGCATTATTGTAACAAAACTTTATTTTCCAGGTAAAGCACACTTACCAAATTACAATGATGTAATAAGTAATACCAGGGAGAGTATTTCAGTAATGAAATGGATATTACTCTGTTTGAACTTAGAATAGAAAAGAATAGACTGCTTCAGTTGGAAGGGATCTACAACCATCATCTAGTCCAACTGCCTGGCTAATTCAGAGCTGAACAAAACCTAAACCATGCTGTAAAGGGCATTGCCCAAATGTCTGTTAAACACTGACAGGCTTGGGGCATCAACTATCTAGAAAGCTTGTTCCAGTGTTTTGACTAATATCTTGATAGAGAAGGGATTCCAAATGTCCAATCTAAATATCCCCTGGCACAGCTTTGAACCATTCCCATGCTTCCTACCACTGGATACCAATGAGAAGAGCTCAGCACCTCCCTCTCCACTTCCCCTCCTCAAGAAGCTGTATAGAACAATGATGTTGCCTCTCAGCCTCCTGTTCTCCAAACCAGACAAACTCAAAAGTCCTCAGCCACTCCCCACAGAACATGCCTTCCAGCCCCTTCACCAGCTTTGTTGACCTCCTCTTGGAGGATACATTCAAGGACCTTCACATCCTTCTGAAATTGTTGGGCCCAAAAGTGCAATCTACTCAAGGTGAAGCTACACTAACACTGAATACAGCAGGATAATCACCTCTTTTAAACAGCTGCTTATACTATCTTTGGTGCTCCCCAGGATGCAGTTTGCCCTCTGGGCTGCAAGGGACCACTGCTGACTCCTGTTGAGCCCGCTGTTGACTAGCTCCCCCAGATCCATTTCTGCAGGGCTGATTTCCAGCCACTCCTCTCCCAACTTATATTTGTGCCTGGCGTTACTCTGCCCTAGGTGAAGAATTGTTAAATTTGGAAAGAATTACATTTTAAGAATCTGGATTTGTTAACTTTCATCCCATAAATAATGCCCAGTGATTCCCTGGATCACAGATGATGAAGAAGTTTGAGGTAGACAGTCAGGCTAATTCCAAATGCTTGTTACTTCCACCGTTCTGTCACATCCCAGTTGATACTGTGCATAAGGACCTCTTGCAGTTAACGCTCAGTGTCACTTAATATCCATCTGACAAACCAAATATGAAGATGAAACACAGAGTGGCAGCCAAGCACTGGCAACAGCTGGGCTGCTGCAGGCTCTGCACACTCCCAGCCCACTGCCCATAAAATGCTCTCCCCACAGCTTTCTGCCCACAGTTAAAATGCTGTAAAGTAAGGCACTTGTTCTGATTTGCAAAGGTACTGCACCATGGGCAAAAGCCAGCTGCCTGCTTGTTATTGTTCTTCATTGCTTTGCGTAAACTTCCCCTACTCATATTTTATGCTGATTTATCTGTGTCAGAGCCTGAGGAAAATATTTCAGCACCATTCTGGGCAGCTCCATATCCAGCAGATAGAAAAGCAAATATAAAGTTAGGAAGCATAATGAGTAAAAATGGGGTATATCACATAGTATTTTACCACGGTCCTATATATATGATTTATTCTTTTTATTCTTATATAAATCAATCACATGCATTCACCAGTAACATTGTACTAATTTCTGGTCATGCCACTCAAAGAAAAGCATAGAGTTAAAAACAGATAAAGCTTGAGGTAAAAGTGCCTCATATCCCTGGTATCTCTCAGTGAAACCGAAAGGTTACCAAAGTTTAAAAATTGAGGTTATTCACATGATTAAAAATATGGATTTGTATGTTATGACTGATATGAGGTTTTTAACTGATTTATGCTAAAGTCTGTAGATTCAGCTTACACTTTTCCTAATACCTGAGAATGAACATATTAATGTATAATACAATATAGAACAGAATCATAGAGGTTGAGGTATAATACAATAGTGGACATTTCATTTTTCAGAAATGCTTCCTCAGGCAGGGGAGCTGGGATTAAGCTGACTGCTTCCTATCTGAACACACTTTACTGAAGATGGTTGGGGTTTTGGGATCTTCTCTTGACACATATAACTCAGGCCCCTCTCAATGACTGAACACCCACCCAGAAGGACCCCATAGCTGCAGTACTATGATGTGTACATGCCTCAAGCTAACATCTCTTTCCTGCTGCATTTGCTGAAGAGTTTTTTAAGCTCTTTATCAATTTACAGTCAGCAATTAGAAAAGCTTTCCTTCTAGCAATGGGATTTCATCAATGTGCTTTGGAATGGGTTTTTCTTCTCCCTACCAAACATAGTGGCTATGCACAGAAATCTTATCTACCTTGAGGTGTCTGATGTACCCTAACCCAAATGTCTCTGCTGGCTTCTGGTACACAAAACAATCTTTTTCAGCAATTTATATTTTTAAGAACACAATATTAGGGGAAAAGGTGGTACTTACGAGACCATTTGATAGGTGGCATAAGTGCAAGCAGGTCCTATGACAACACAACCAAGCGTGCCACTATTCTGCAAAAGATCAGAAAGGGTCAGTAGTGGGGATACTGCAGAGGATTGGCCAAGAGAGGAGGATGGAAAAATAAAGAAAACTTGAGGATTTGAGGAGCCACAGAACTGATCCAGCAAAATCAAGAACAGAGTAGCACAGGAGCTACAGAAAGGTTAAAAGAACAAACCCAGAGTGAAAGAGGGAGGAATCCAGAAGGCTAAGAAAAGTCAAAGGACAGATTAGTGCCTGTGAATAGGACCTTAATTAAGGGAGAGACAGCAAGTTAGGATTAAAATGTTGCTATTGCTACAACTGCACATATGAAATTACACAAACCAGAATTGCTTGCATTTGCTGAAGACAAAGCAGTTGGAATTACAAGATACTGTGTATCAGAAAAATTATTATGTGCATATGAAGTTTGTATGAAAAAAATTAAAACCTTCCATGATCATCAAATGAGGTCTGACCAGTAGCTTTGTGTGTCATGAGGCACTTCTTATCAAAGACTACTATTGCATGTGCTCGTAGATTGCTAGATTTGAGAATTCACATGGGATTGACAAAGCTTCACTTAGAGGAAACAGTTATTAGACATGACAAAATCTACTGAAACACAGCTTCTTGTAAGGCACCAGTTCTAACCGAAACTTTTCTGCATACCAGGGCATTCAGCTAGTTTCTGGCACGTGACTTGTGTGATTTCTAGTGAGAAGTGAGTACTTCATCTTTGCCCTTCGGGCATAGTTCCATATGCATTTCTTTGCTATCAGTGCCAGCCTAATCGCTTTGCCGCATGTTCCCTTCCTCACACAGCTGTCTCCTTTGTGTATATGCATAAACTAATGGTGAACTAGATCAGGGTCTTACCCAGTTGGAAATGGACCTTTTCTCTTCTGTTTGGGCTGTTTGAGGGTTTGGGGTTGTTGCTGGGTTATTTTTTTTTTTTTGGTTGTGTTTTGCTTTGTTGTGTTTGCTGTTTTTTTTTTAATGGATTGCTTTGACTATGTGGCTACATGAAGAGCTGCGCAGATATAAAAAAGACGACAAAGTAAGAGTAGGAAAAGAATCCTGAAGCTGAAGGCTGCTGGTGCTGCCCCAAATGTCTAATGACAGCCCCCAGGAAGAATCTCTCTCCAGTATTTCCCTGCTTGTCTCCACAAAACTTACAGGAACACCCCATCTTTGAAAACTCCACTCTGTCAAATTTGTTTGAAACTGAACAGGATCAAATGCTAACAAGGAAAGACAGAGACACATACACATGCATGCAGAAGGAAAGAAAGAAAGAAGTCTTGTCTTCTTAAGAAATCAACTAAAAGAAGCCTGCTACTCACATAAATTTGCTTGATGAGCTCCACACCTTCACAGGTGCTGGTACGACAGCCTTGTGAGACATAGAGTGATGAGGTAAAGCTGTGGAAGGTGGCACTGACTGTAACATTTTCTCCTGTAATGCAAACATAAAAGTAAACAGCATTATGAGTTGCAGATAACCACTAATATACAGGCATGAGGAGTCTTGTTCAAGGTTGTCTCCCACCACTGCTAGAAAGTCCGTGTACCACCTAAACCCCACTGCTTAGGATGACACTGTAAGATTTGCTCCAAAATTTGCAGTGTGGACTGTTGACTTCTATTGTTGAGCCTTAGTACTTTCAATACAAAGTACTTTTAGTGTTAGCCATAATTAGAGACATTATTTGAGACTGTATGAAGTAACTGAGAGACCACTTTCCAATAAAATCGACAAAGACTCTTGGAGTAGAGGGCAGAAAGGGAATAGATACCATTTCTCTGGAACCTCTTTCCCCCTGATATTCTAGATAATGATAGTAGATTGGCGTATTGAAAGAAGAGGTAATATATAAAAATAAATAAAAGCATCTTCTGCAGTGATTCTAAATGAAGGAAAAACATACAGACTGCACATTCTTCACACTTCAAGTCATAATGTGGTAAACAGATGGGGTCAAGAGGAAAATTATTTTCAGAAAGTACAAGCTAATACAGTCAGGAGAGGAAGCAAGGGCATCCCAGTTTCCACATTAGATGGATCACTGGTCTTATTTGATCCAGTTCAGCAATTCCCATATTTCAAATCCCAACTGAACATCTCCAGAAAAGCACATAGAAAGAATCTGCCCAAACACCATGAAAGCAAATATGGTTCTGCCCATCTGTGGGCAAAACTTCTGTTTTTACAGAGAGACGTCGTTGTTTCTGTAAGATCTTTATAAAGTGAACAGTTAAGCAGAGAGCCCGTTGGAGGAGCAGTTTGCTGAAGGTCAGATTAGTAAAAAGCTGTGGCACAAAGTGTCACAAGGAACCACAGCAGAAGAATAACCAACACCTGTCACCTTACCTGTCAGCTGGATTTCATTTTGTACCCTTTTCAAGGCTTGCTTCACAGCTAATTTCAAATTATCAGTAGTTGATGGGAAGTCTGAGTAATTCATGAGCATTACATTGATCACGTAATTACTGTTGCTACATTCATTTGAACAAACTTGCTGCAGCAGGTGAAGTGCGAAAAACAAAGGCCCAAGGGCCAGACCCAACATCCGCTTCTTCATTATTGTTCAGTTTAGATCCATTGTGTGCGCTCTCTCTTTTCTGTTTCCCTTCCAATCCTCTTCCTTTCAGATACTCTACATTGGTTTTGTTCCTGAATGGGAAGAAATAGATCTCCACGTCGTAGATTCAAAGACAGGTTGTATGAGCCTTCTCTCAAGCACTTCCCTATCCCCCTACCAGCCTCCACCTCTGCCTGCTCCTCCAATGTACTAGGTGCACTTCTGTTCATGAAAAACTAACAGCAAAACTCAGGAGAGAGGCTAAAGGTTGCTGTGAATGTTTGCTCATGGTAAGGTTAAGGCTATAAAACTGAAACATTACCTGAAACCTTGTCCTGTAAGGGCACTAACTCTTCATCAAGGGGATGAGCTGACAGAAGGAAGAGGAAGGGACAAATGGGCTGTAAAGACAACTCTTTTAAATGGAAATAAAATACAAGGTCCATTAAAGCCTAAAGGAAAACAGATGGTTACTTTCATGTATGCATTGCCTTACATCTCTGGTTACCATTGCCACACCATTTTTGGTGGCTAGGCTCATAAATCAAGGGTATATTTTCTTAAGAAACCAATTTCATTCCTTTAGCTTTTACCATTGAAGCACTTTTTGTATGGCAAAAATGTCTGACTTGCAATCCTCCAGACCAAAGCCTTTGTTTTTACTTACAGAGTAGACTCAGCACAAAGGTTGTCTGCTCATACCCACCCAGCATTACGCACCAAAGCACCCCAGGTCTGCCCAAACATATTGCTCTCTGGCAGCACAGGTCTCACTGCCCATTGCTTCTTTGTAAGATGGCTCTACAAATGCGGCCCAAACATATTCATACTTAATGTGATTCAACCTCTTGCATCACACAAGGATTAGCAAAGCTGAAGGCCACATCTCAGACCTGTGCGACTAAAGCTGAATTTTAAATGGCATCACTGAAAGCCATACACTGAAGGACTCTGTGCCATGATTTCTATGTAGGGCTCTTGGGCTTTCCTGAATATTGAATGGTCTCAGGGAAGGTAGGTAGAATGAAAGGAAGACAAACATCCACAAGCCTTATGGGTAAGTCTGGGCTCAAAGGAGAACTGCAAGATAAAAGGAATCAACAGGCAAATCTAAATAAAGTACTGAGTGTGACTGGTCTGAATTTGGGGTGTTTATGCAAGCCTACATCAGCTTCTTATTTTCTACTGAAACCTGGACTAAGGCTGTCAGGTAATAAATCCGTTTACTTTTATTACCTTCCTGAAATAATTTTAAGAAAACCAAGGAAAATAATCAGCAAAAGTGTAAATAATAGTGCTTTTGCGTTTAAAATAGAACTGCCATTCCATGGTTTCTTTCAAAACTGTATTTAAAACAGGTTGAATGCACTTCAAATGTATTTGCATAGACATTTTATATGATTCTATTTTAATACCAAATGATTATTGCTTGAATCTTTCTTATACCAAACAACAAAGGAGAATGTAAGCCAGCATTTAAGAGCAGACCTTGAACACCTCAGCATATCTCATCTAGCATTTGGTATTAGTAACACAGTAACTCTTAATCACCAGTCTGTCATTTAAACATCTGGAGTAGTATGGCTGGCTAGAGCCACAGAATGAGAACGGAATATAGTTTTTCATGCTGAGATCATGGGCTCATCACGGCCCCATTTAATAGGTATTTACAAATTCCTTGAAACTTATCCCATATAAGTCAGCAGGAGGTTTCCCATTAACTTCATCAAAGCAGGATGTGCAATTTTGTACTCTTTAGTACAAAATTTTTAGCCTATTTGAGAGAAACCATTCACTATCATGGACAATACACATAGAACTGAGTATTTTACACTGCTGGTCAAACAGGAAGCATGTAATAGCACTGAGGTATCCCTGGTTTTGTATCCATGTATTTGTTTGGTTTTCCTAGCACCTTAAAAATATCCTTTAAAAACAAAAGGTAAAATCAACAATAGCCTTGGCACAGCATTTCTTTTTAATCTCTTCCTTAACCACTGCCTTCACAGTGCCACAGGGAGTCCACAGACAGAACATGTTATAAATAAGTTGTTGACCTCTCAACTATTTAATTGCTCACTGTTTGTAGTCTCTCAGTGTCAAGTCCCATGAGCACGCATTTAGCACTGGGTGATGTGGAGCCGGAGGGTATGCAGCAGGAGGCTGCCGCTGGAGCCAAGCAAGTGCTCCCTGGAACCTGCTGAGCACCACACTTTCCCTTGTACCTCAGGGCTTTGCACATTAGACACAGTTGCCTGGCAGACTGATTAGTAACATCTGCTTCATGGTGTGAAAGAGACAAAGAAAAGCTGTTGCATCATGCTGTAAATGTGAGAGTTACTGATACTAGAGGAGATCATAAGGATGGAGAGAAGAAAAAGTAAACGAGTGAGTCATATGTGTAAACCACAAAATTTGATGGGCCTGCTAAAAGCAAAAGCAAAAATAATTGTATATTTGTAATATACAGTTTGTTACTGCCTGTGCCTGAGAGATCTTTAGTCCCGGGGGAATAGAAGAGGTGAGACAACAATGCCAGTCCATTCATAGTGCACTGCCTGGAGAATGAAGCTAAGCCCCCTAGGATCCCAGCTAGCTTCACCTAATTCTTTTGCAAACTCCAGCCTAGCAATCGATAAAACCAAGAGGTTACCAGTGACACGATTCAGCCAGATACCTCAAAAAATCTTTCATATCTCTTCAGGCCCTGCTATCTCAGTAACTTTTCTCCAACTGTGAGCCAACTCTCACACTTCAAAGGTTAGTCAAGGAGGGATACAATTCAGAAACCTAGAAGCCAAGCTATGTGTCAGAGGAAGAGAAAAAAAGGCTTTTTGACTCCTACAGGCAACTGCAGCTTTAATTAGAAAGAGTGTCTTAGAACAGAATAGCACTCAGAGCATCCTGAAGGCAATGTAAATGGCTCTGCCTACCCCTGAAAGAATGTGATGACAGGACGAAACAGAGCAAAAAACTCAAACACCAGGAATATGACGCCTAAGGTAACTTCTCCTGACACCCCCACAATAACCCACAAAATTTATCCTAAAATATCTTTAAAGCACATCTTCCAGAACTACTTATTCTTTCTTATGAGTCAATGTTTAATCACCTTCTAAGGAATGAAGTGGTAAGAAATTGCATCTGACGTCCCCAGTGCATTTTTTCTGGCTGTGGTTTCTAGGCACCAGCTATTGCTACCATCTTATCAGAAAGTTAAAAATATCCTAGCATTAAATGGTTTCACTATGTGCAAGTACCTATCCAAAGAGACAGTTCTTAGGTGTACATCATTTTGAGTACCTTGTGTTTGTAATCCTAGAATTATTAATAGCTGATGGAGTTCTACCCTTGAATCATTGAATACAAACCCTAGAGTTTATCATTTATTCTGCCTTCAGAAGCACAGGGGCAAATAAGGTTCAGATAGGCAGGCCCTGTATTTATTCATCTGAAGACAGAATTCAGACCCTCACGAACAAGAATACCTGTGCATATATTGCATAGCTACAAACCACTATAATCGTTCTCTGTGAGTGTTCTTATAATCTGTGTTAGATTAGAAATACCAATTTAAATTAACTCACCAGAGAACTGTATCATTTGGTTTAGTGAACAGTGATTTTTAGTGCCTGATTCTGCAGCACTATTTGTTTGCTCTGACTTCCGTTTTATTGGGTAATAAACAACCAGGTATTATAGGGTGTATGTAAAACAGATAGTCAGCACTGACTTCCTGATCTGGAACTACTCTGAGAGGTTTTCTCAATCTTCTGGAATACTGAAGGACATGCAGACAGAGAAAAAGAAACCAAAAGTGTAAAAAACACAAAGTTTTTCCTCTAAGACCCTCAGCCTGTTGTGCCCTACCGAACATTTTCCAGTCCTTTTTTAATGGTCCTTGTGACAGGGCTGGCCTCATTTCATTGGTCTCTTTTTTGTACAGAGTCTGAGGGTCCTGAAAAACGGTCATGAGAGGACAACCTGTGCATCACAGAGTCCCTTTGCCTATTCTGCTCATATTGTAAAAGTGCAACTGTATTCAGAACAAGGCACTTGCTCTGAATGCACCTCCAATTCCTTTACCATATTCATTTTTACTGTCACATAGCCTAATTTATTTTTTTTCTTAATTACAAATCATTATTTCCACTTGACTACTCGGAGATGAGAATATAGACAGGTGATCCGAAGAATTACATGTATGTCCCAACTGCTCCCAGTTCCACTACTGTGGAAGTTAGAACAAATAGTGCTACTAAGTCTAACAATAACATAGACAAATTGTCAGCTCATCTTTAATTTCTCTGTTACTGAAGACAATCAATGTAGCATTTTCCAAGCCATTATTTTGTAAAGAAACATGCATTGTGATACAACTGTCTGATTTTGCAGAATAAAATATTTGACAGTATCTTTAAAATAGGTTTTTTCCTACTTATTTGCTACAATTATTTATTTTCTCAGTGTCATTTAATGATGATTGTTATGATCAAGTTATGAGTTTCACAATTGTACATTATTGTTTATTTTCTCCAGAGCCAGGAACTTTTACAGTACACAAGAATCCAAGGTTCCATTAAAATAAGAGTGATGCTGCAAACCTCCAGCATTGCAGAATTAGGAAATGTGAAAAATGGTCATTTAA
>JAOEHX010045626.1:52307-82227 GCA_025448015.1 Bolborhynchus lineola
TGTGAGACCTCACTTGGAGTATTGTGTACAGTTCTGGTGTCCTCAACATAAAAAGGACATGGAACTGTTGGAACAAGCCCAGAGGATGGCCATGAGGATGAACAGGGGGCTTGAGTACCTCCTGTAATAAGAAAGTTGCTGAGAAAGTTGGGGCTGTTCAGCCTGGAGAAGGCTGCATGGAGGCCTCATAGCAGCCTTCCAGTATCTGAAGTGGGCCTATAGGGATGCTGGGGGGAGACTCTTCATTAGGAACTGTAGTGGTAGAAAAAGGTGTAATGAGTTCAAACTTAAACAGGGGAAGTTTAGATTGGATATAAGGAAGAAGTTCTTTAGTCACCATCGAAGTATGGCGCAGCTGCTCCCTCACTCCCCCTTCCTGACCTAGTGGGATGAAGAGAAAAGGGGAAAAACCGTAAAACTCGTGGGTTGAGATAAAAATAGTTTAATAATTGAAAAAAAAAACTAATAATAATAATGATGAAAATGAGAGGAATAAAGCCCAAGGAAAACAAGTGACGCACAGTGCAAGTGCTCACCACCCGCTGACTGATGCCCAGCTTTTCCTGCTAACACCTCACCACCCAGTGTATGTACTAAGCATGACATTATATGGTATAGAATACCCCTTTGGCTAGTTTGGGTAGATGTCCTGGCTGTGCTCCCTCCCCACTTCTTGCACCCCTTCTCACTGGCAGAGCATGAGACTGGAAAGTCCTGGCTTAGGGTAAGCACTACTTAGTCACTAAAACAGTGTGTTATCAGCATTATTCCCATACTGAATCCAAAACACAGCACTGTATCAGCTACTATGAAGAAAATTACCTCTATCCCAGCTGAAACCAGGACAGTATCCTCCAGGTTTGGGGAGGACCCAGTATGGAGCACAGGAGAAGGGGACAAAAGGGGCGGTAGCACACAAAGCGATTGCTCATCAGTAGATTTCTCTAGTGTCTTTGTCTCCATCATACACTCGATTTCCAACTATTTTCCCGAGTGAGGGGACTCTATTCTGCACCCGTATGTGAATCTGTGTTTACGCGGGATTAAGTGCCAGCAGCTGAAATTAGACCACATTATGCCTACGTGTCCAGCGCGCCAGAGACTAAAGACAGGCCGAGCACCCGCGCCCCTCGCTCCCCGTCCCGCGTGGGCACCGGAGACCGGCGCCCACCGCAGCGGAGGCGGAACCCGAGGGGCGGCTCCAGTCGCGAGCCGGCGCCTATTCGCCGCTGCTCTCGGGCCTGCGCCGTGGCCCTCCACCGCCCCGCGGTTACCCTGGCAACGGCGCCGTTGGCGGAGCGAGGGGTGCGGCTCTGGCAGCAAGATGGTGAGAGGTGGCGGGCCGGGGGGCGCGGCGTTTCCCCTCTCTGGGACGGGGAAAGCTCTGCTGAGCCTCCGCTCTGATCTTTGTCCAGATGCTCTCCCGGGCCAAGCCGGCAGTGGCGGATACCCCGCCGCCGTTAGACAGGCGGAGGAAGAAAGGGAAGAAGGTGCCGGAGCTGGAAGAACTCCTGGCCCTGAGGGACTTCACCGGCGCGATCGCCTTGCTGGAGGTAACGGCGAGGACGGCCCCGGAGACCTCGGCCCGAGGGCACCGCCGCCCTCCGGCTCTCTCGCTCCCCTCGGGAGAGCGGTATGGTTATTGCCAGGGCCGTGCTCGACACGGCTGCAGGGGAAGGCGAGCTCTTCCCGCCCTTGTGTCCCACTCGCTTCCTTCTGCTCCCGTTAGGCCCTGTTGCAGCAGCTTTCCCCTCGGTTCGCAGGACTAAGTTTGGCATGTGAGTTGCCGGCTGCTTCCTTCAGAAATGTTAAGCAGCTCCACCCCTATAGCATCCGTAGCTGTCAAGCCGTCCATGAGATAAGACGGCCTAGTATTAATTTGATTGTCTGTGGGGCTTTATAAACTGTGTGGCAGCTGATAAAAGACTTACATAATTTCTTCTCTACAAAGTTTAAACGGCAGGTGGGTGAGCAAGAGGAGGATACTGACCTTTGGATGGGATACTGTGCCTTTCATTTGGGTGACTACAAGAGAGCACTGGAGGTAAGGTGGTGAAATACAGCTCCCCGAGGTTGGAAATCAGGATATGATAAAGTGATGACAAAAGAGGAAGATGTTCTGTAATAGGGAACAGTTCTACCAGCCAGTTAAGATACAAATGTATGGTAATAAGGTAGATTCTGTGCCCATAAAAATAAACCTTTTTTTATGTTACCTAGTATCTGATTTAATTTGAGCTTAGTAGCCTAATTTAAATGTCAGAGATCATGTCCTAAATTTTCAATTCCCTTTTTTGCAGCTACTTTCCACAATTTTGTTTTTCAGGTTTAATGGTGTTTTTGTCTCATTGGGTGTTCTTTCTCTAGAGGTTGATGCCCCTGCCCATTTAATGTACTTTCTTCTTGTTGTATATTTTCTTGTATTGGGTAATTGAATGCAATGAGACATAATTATTCTCCAGAAGCTTTAAGTCACTAAAAGACATGCTGATTATTCAAATACACATACATTTTTTGCATTTGCTCTGTAAAATGCTATTGTGTCACTTTCAGTGCATGAGTAAGAGAAAGAATACACAATTCTTGTGTCCATTTATGTCTCCAATGAAACCCAGTTTGTTGCAAATCCATTTGTTGCCAGTGTTCCTCAGATCCCTCTATCTTCTTAATTGTGCTAGCATATTCCTCTGTGGAAGTCTTAGCAAATTTTTGTGGCTGCTTGGCTCTGTACCTCCAAGAGCTGTAATCTGTACACAGCAGAACAGAGAGTGTTGTGGAATGGTGTGGTAATACCCACAAAACTGCATGTAAGCTAGTCAAGATTTGAAAAACAACTCTGTCTTTCCCTGTGTATTGTCTCATTGCTGTATTCCTACAGGTGTGAATTGCTGGGTCATTACAATGCTGTAATGCACCATTTAGGGCTTATTGGTTTCAGTCAGTATCAGCTACACTGTGAAGCAGAACTGTGAAGTATAAATGGTTTTGCAGATTCTTGTTTTTCTGTTAAAATGTTAAAACCAGATGATAACTTGAAGTATTAAGAAGCAAAAATAACCACAGAGGAATACATTCTAGAACAATGGTGATAGTTTCTATCTTGGGTAAAATCAGGTGTTTAACTATAGTAATACATGGTCACATGCTCAAGATGCAGATGTAAAGCAGAAGTAGAATTTCTGAAGTTTCCAAGTAAATTTAGAAGGCACCTTCCCCCTTAAAAAGCTGCAGAGGAGACATCCATTAGAGATGTTAGAAATGCTCAGTGAATCAAACTTGACAGTACAGAATGCAGAATAGTAGTACAGGATGTGGTGGTAACTTGAGTTGCAGAATTTAAAGATTATGAATGTAACAATCAATTGCTGGAGTTAATTTATATCTAGACGTTAAGTGTTAATGGACAGCGAAAGTTTAAAAACGAGAAAATGTTTGTATACAAATGAAGAATTACTTGCCATTTCTTTGAAATCACTTCTGCTATTTGGAATATCCAGTGGGTGCTTTTATAGCCAGAGTAGATTTTTAGATGTTTCCTTCAACGAAAGAGTAAGAGGTTTTTTTGTTTGATTGGTTTATTTGGGGTGTTTTTATAGATTAGGTTTTGTGTGTGGCGTTTGATTTACCACTAGGTGATGCTGTTGATTCGGGCTTGTAAAAACTGTAACAGTCCTCTTCCTGTTTTTCTACCCAAGTAAGGACAATAAAAGGTTTGTATGCATGTCTTTTGGTTGGTTTGTTTCTGTGCATGTTGTAAGTGAGAAATCTCAGGGTCTGCCTTTTCAGATTTAAGACTGATCTTTGACACAGTGGTGAGTCCTGATAACTTTGTCATTTTGTGGTGGCATGTGGGAAATGAGCCAGTGCATCTCAACCTAGTTTCTTTTGAGACAGAACATGGTAGTTGTTATTCCCAAGCCTGTTGTAATCGAGGAAAAGAGTGCTGACTGTGGAGGCTGAATTACCTTTCAGTTCAGCTTCAAGGTTGAAGTGTAATGCTCTATCTTCTCTGCTATGTTACAGAGGCATTGCTGCTGTATTCTCAAGGACAAATTCCTTTATTATCTGTATTCTCTAGATCTTGAAGCACTCTTTGGGGAGTTCCAAGAGCTCTGTAAATAAAATACTGTGGGTAGAATATTCTGCAGAATTCTCCAGAGTAATACTCCACACAATCTAAATGATTCACATTCTGAGTTGCCTGCAAGTGAAAATGCATGGTCTGTGTCACTATGTTTCCAGTTTGCAGTTGGTAGTCCATATACCTAGTGAGGATCTTCAGAAATTATGCTGCTCAGTAATACTTTCATTGATAATGATCCTTTCATAGTGAGCCAGGTGTGCTGGTTGCATGACAGCTTTTGGAGAATGTTGGGAATTATGGTCAGGTGCCATCATCTACTGCTGGGCAAAGCAGGGACAAAAAGAAAAACACACATATCTCTAGCTCCAAGAATATATTCAGAGAAAATGACAGCAAAATATGTGGCACACTCACATGAAAGATTTCACATTCTCCTATCATAGACAAACCAACAGTAAGATATTCTCTAGGTAGAGCACTAACCGCAGCTTCACTCAGGTCACATTTTCCCCTTCTTAGTAAGTAGATGCCTTTCTCAAAGGATATGCCACTGGCACTGGCCTGGTGGGATCATCCCTACTGCTGTACACCAATTGACAAATGGTATTGCACTGGGCTCAAGTATTCCAGCAGTCATGGTGGTGGTCCCTCCCTGGGGACTCTCTAGCTTCCTTCTCTGACAAATTCAGTTTTACTAGCACTGAGTGGCTGGTGTTTTCCTGGCATTGTATGGCAACCAGAACTCCCCTAGTAATGAGAGCTTCTAATTAGTTTTCAGGAATCTTCCATATCTACTATTCCTAATGGAGAAAACCCCACCTGGCTTTCTGCCATGACTTGTTCACAGCACTAATCTTACATCTTTCCTGAAAGATTTCTCAGTGTCACCCAAGGACCAGAATCAGTCCGATGATTCTTTTCTGAGATCCCTGGTCTTATAAATTGTAGCAGCTGGGGCCTAGGAAAGGGAGGGTTATAATATGTTTGAGGTATTAGCAATTTAAGAGAGGAATTGGCAAGGGCATGTCCACTGCTGCGTTCAAGAACAGGTTTCACATTTGCACTCTGCACCCTCTGCCTGGGTTTAGGAATGCAGGATGGTGCCGTGGTACAGCTGCCAGACATGGTAGTGCCATTTTGGCCCATCAGCTGCACATGTGAGAGCCAAGCATGATCCCTGGGCCAGAGCCTTCAATGCATTATTTTGGTTAAAATGTCTCAAACTACAGTCAATGATTCCTGCAGTCTCTATGACAGTGTGTGCTTGCAGCCCAGAAAGCCAAGTATAACCAGGGCTGCAACAAAAGGAGTGTGGTCAGCAGGTTGAGGGAGGGGATTCTCCTCTACTTGTATCTTTTAAGATCCCCACCTGCAGTACTGCATTCAGTTCTGGTGTCCCCAACATAAAAGGGAGATGGAGCTGCTCAAGCAAGTCCAGAGGGGGCCACAGAGTTGGTCAGAGGGCTGGAGCACCTGTCCTATGAAGACAGAGTGAGAGACTTGGGCTTGTTCAGCCTGGAGAAGAAGACTATGGAGACCTTAGAGCAGCTTCCAGTACCTAAAGGGGACCTCCAAGAAATGTGGAAAGGGGCTTTTTACAAGGGCATGTAGTAACAAGACATGGGGGAATGTCTTTAAACTGGCAGGGGAGAATGTTAGACATTAGGAGAAAAATTCTTCACTATGAGGATGGAGAGACACTGGAACAGTTTGCCCAGAGAAGTTGTGGCTGTCCCATCCCTGGCAGTGTTCAAGGCCAGGTTGGATGTAGCTTGGTGCAACCTGGTCTAGTGGAAGGTGTCCCTGCTTATGGCAGGGGGGTTGGAACCAGATGATCTTAGGTCCTTTCCAACCCAGACCATTCTGTGATTCTGTTTGCTGCCTCCTTCCTAAAGGAGACCTGGGAGTCATTCCACTCTTCACTGGACTGGACTTCCTGCCTACCCTCAGGATAATTTCAGTCAAATAGTAAATCAGAAAAGGAATAGGGCTGTGCTAGAGTAATGGTTCATCCATGAACAGGATCAAGTCTTGTTTGAGTACTTCCATGAGAAGTGTGAGAATACAGGTACACTCAAGTTCCTAAGAGAGGAAGATAGGGAATAAAAGATTAATTTTTGCCTTGGTGAAATTTTCTAGTCTTCTCTGACATACCTAAGTTACAATGAGTATATCCACACCTCCTTTGAGCACTTGTTGGGCAGCTCTATAGGTTGGCCTGTTATGGCTCTTCAAGATACGTGTTTATGGGCAGACAAGGAATAAGGGCGCAGAGCAGAATCCTGCTGGCCACAGCACTGTCAGTAGTTTTCCACAGTTGTAGGCAATCAATTTGGCAGCCTGCTTTTGAGGAAAAGTGCATGTGTCTTGTGAAAGGCATGAGAGCTGCAGGAGGCTGAAATAGCAAGAAGTTGTTATGCTCCTGTTTGGCAAAAAATATGTCACAGGTTGACTGCTGGGAAAGCTTTTTGAGTATTTAGTTTGTTTGAGTTTGTTGGGTTTTTGGAGAGGGGAGTGAAGGTACTTGTGAAGTAGTCCTCAAGAGACTGATGTTGAATGTCTTTTAGTGAGGAAAGGGGCAACAGCACACAGTCTGGGCTAATCGCCCAGAACTACAGGGTAAGTAGCACTAATAGCCCTGATTTTTATTTTCTGTGTTTCCATAGGTTCACTTCGGTGCTTCTAGAGCACTCTTTATTTATTGCTTGTTTTGAATGGCCAAGCCAGAACATGGCATGTGTTTATGCACTTTGTCTTTTCTAATTAATCTGCCTGAAGCAATAGTCAAAAGAGACCTTTGGGTACATTTCATCTGGACGGGTTTTGAAAGGTTCCAGATGGTCCCAATAAACAGCAGTGGCCTGTCTTGTAGAGCTCTGTGACAGACCTGTATCAAGATTGAACTGGCCTCAGCAGGAAAGATTGGCCTCTATGTAAATATTTTGGTTTGGTTGGTTGTTTTTTATTATTAATTTTAAATTTTCTTGAAGGACAATCAGTCCCTGAAGTACTAGCAAGACTCAGCTAGCTTTTAAGAGCATACCTTACTAATATCTTCTCTGTTTTGGAGTGCAGTTTACTTTTACTTGGCAACATTAAAAAAATGTCTTTATGCTTGCAAACTATAAAGTTTATTGTTGTCAGCATATTTCTTTTCTGACCTTTGGGCATGGCTTATTTTATCTGGTGCTATTGTTATGTCTGTGCCTTCCCCCAAGAGGTATGAAGTTTTATACCTATAGCAGCACAACCTGATAAACTCTTCCTAGGCAGAGGGAAATTCTGATTCATATGTCTGGAGAGAGAGTACAGAGTCAGCAAGGTGGTTGTGTTGCTGGGAGAAATGAGAGGCTAATGGTGATTGGGAGGATGTAGATGGCGTTCTTTCAGGTCTGGTGAGAACTTTGCATGACCATACTTGCTTTGCCTTATGTTGCTGGTTGGGTATGGCCGAATAGAGAGCAGAAGCACCAGCAGGAGGCACTTTCACTGGGATGGTCCTTCCTAGTAATTAAACAGAAACCTGACAGAGGGGAAAAAAAATCTTCAGGATTGTCACTGTTCTGTAGCTGCAAAGTTGAGGTTTTTTGATTTAAAAAAAGAAAAAAAAAAAAAAAGTAGCTTGAAAGATTTATCTGTTAAGTGTTTATGTTCCACAAAGAGCAAGAAATGAAGCAGTCTGTGTGGCATTATTAAGGGATATGTAATGAATGTGGATGTGTGAGATATCAGAATAGGGTATCTACTGGTTTTCTATTGCTATTGGCTGTAAATCTTAAAATGGGAAATGGTGAAGTTATGCACAGTTTAGTAATATTTAATTATATCTATTAGGAAATTTTGAATTTGCACAATACTGACTTGTAGGTTTGTATTTTAATGCAGTGGTTTCCAAACAATTTTGATCATGCATCCCATCAGTAAAAAAGTTTTGAACACACCCACCCAACATACGTACCTGTGTGTATAAATATATAGTACTATACTATCATGTAATTATGGAAATACACAAAATAGAAATTTAAAAATAAATTTATAAAAATAAATAAATGAAAATAAATCCTCTGGGAGCAAGGGGAGGGGGGAGGAGAAAGTGGGGGGAGTGAGTGAGCAAACTGTGTGGCTGATTTACGGTTGGGCTTAAACCACGACACCTGGCATTTATAGCTGCCAGGCTTTGACTGGAGGAGAACTTAGGAAAGCATCAGAAAAGGCTGTGGAAAAGTTGCTTATTTTGATGCCTTTATAAATTTAACACATTAATCTTTTAGAAATATAAAGAATGTACTTATATACAATTATTTCTATTGTATTTTTATATATTTATAATTTCAGTATTGACAGAATTCATGCTCATACAATGAAGATTTATAGTGCTGCTTGTTCCTTTTTTTTGTTCCTATTGCTGTAAACAAAAAAGAGCTAGAGACATATCTTAGGTTAAAATGTAATAGTTGCATTGTTAGAACTGTAGTGAACTTGATTATAAGTCATTTAATCTCAAGAATTTAATGATACATTGTGAAATGGTGAAAGAAATATGATATAAAGATGATATTTAACACAAGTCTGTGCTATTAAACATTTTTTAAAAATCAACTCTCTCTTCTGTTACAGGAATATGAGGCCTTAACCAAACAACCAGCTTGCAATCCAGATGTTTGGGTGAACCTTGCCTGCACATATTTCTTTCTGGGAATGTATACACAAGCTGAACAAGCAGCATTGAAAGGTAAGATGTATGTCTCTGATGGAAAGGACTACTCATGGACTTGAACACTTCAAGTGATTTCCAGACAAAGTATTTAATGCTTTTTTTTATATATAGGAATAAAGGAAGGACACTTTTGAGCAAAGTTGGGTTGTTTTTTTTTGTGTGCGTTTGTTTCCATTTAACAGGAGACTTTTATTGCAGTTTCGTTACTAAAAATACTGTGGGCAGGTGGAGCAGCTGGAACTGAAAAGAAGCATCTGGAAAATAAATTATCCTATTAATTTCTAAATACAAAACTTAGCATGTGCTGACCAGCATCAGTAAGTTACTTTTCTTTTGACTGATTTCATGGCTCCAAGCCAGTGCAGATGAAACTAATTAGGTAAGTGAAATTAGCACAAAATGTGGACCTGAGAGAGTTCAGCATTATCCCTGATGGGGACAAGAGCTCTGTTTACACAGTTTGAGTGACTTAGTAGGTGATCTTGTTGCCTCATAAGTTAGATACTGGGTATGTGATTCTTCAAGGTATGGAGTTCACTGCAGTCCCATTGTTACATTTCTACTTCAATCTGAATGGGATAATTTAAAGAAGAGGAATGAAATTAGATTCCAAGGCAGTTTTTACTGCCTAAAAATGTTTTTGCCATTTAACTGCTACCTATCACTCTCTTTATATCTTTGTGATGTATATTGTCTTCCGTAGCCATAAGTATCCCGGTGCTTTCTAAATAGGATTAATAGTAATGATACCTCATTCAGGTTCTGACTCTTGCCTTTGCAGGATAAAACTCTTATAGATTTTCTCCTTTCTTTGTTTTTGTCTTTAGTCTTCTAGTCGTGGGCTGAAAATAGGGTAGGGAGGAAAATAACTGTACTTTCTGCTACTGTGGAGGAGTAACTTCAAAAAGGACAGTTTTGTAGTATCCCTTTAAATTGTCTGGAAGACCATGCTGTTTGGAAACAAAACACTGGAATGTTTCTTTTGTAACTACAAAAATTCACAGAGCTTTCTGATCTGTATTCTTCAAGAGGTGTGTAAAGTTCTAATGTTCACAAATAATTTCATTTTTAATGTACCACAAATTTGCTCTTCAGAGATTACAATCAAGGATTTGAACTGGAATCTGAAAATACTTGAGCAACACAGCTTGAGGTGTCAGTATGACTTAAACCATGGGGGAAGCAAACAGCTGCACCCTGTACCTGTTGGAGTCGTTGTCATCAACTTCACATTATGTGAATGACAGTAATCTATTGTAGAGGTGACAGATAAATAGCTGGACATGCACCTTTATTAACTGTGAATTTGTTCATGGTAGCGGTAGGGTAAGAGGTGCAGTTAGTGGTACTTGGGTGCTGGAGGCAAGGGCAAGAGTATTAAGAAAGGAGCGTAAGACATAGAGAGTGTAGCTGAGGGAGAGAGCAAAGAGTAACTGAGTGCTCATCCTAGTCCTGATTTTTATGTAATTGTTTAAGGACAGCATGCCTTTTTTTTTTTTTTTTTTTTAGTGATGTGCTAAAACTTTTTTGTGAGTACTGTAACACTGACGATTTCTGGCTACTTAAGCTTGGTGAGGAGGCAGACACAGCTGAAGATTTTTAGCATTTGCCCTTTCTCCATTGAAGGCTTCAAAGTTTTGTATATTCTCCTTCCCACTCCCATCATTTCAGTCTTTCTACATCGGGTTTGAATGGTTTTCTTTTCACTCAAGACAGACAGATCCTCTTCTAGGTTTTCTTTGACATCTCAGGATTGCATCAGTGATAGCTGTTTGTAATGTATTATTGACATTATATAACATCTTGAGACCTCTTACATGATTTTGCAAAGATCCTAAAGAAGCAAAATATTTAATTGGATATAGACGCAACAGGTGAAGTCCCTAGAAGAATACCATTTACCCAGTACTGCCAGTGTTAGCGTTTGGCTGCTTATCTTTGTTATTTTGGGAGTATTTTGCCTAAATTCTTGCATACTACTTGCTGTTTATTTCTGCAGTTATTTTAAGCTCCTGAAAGTAACATAGTGCTGAAGCAAATGAGGGAGAAACAATTTATTTTCAGCTATAATTCTAAATTACTACAGTGATGGAATCTCTTTGTAAAAGGGAACATAACTGTCAGCTAGCTTTCTGTAATAAATCTTCTACACAAGCATGTAAATATCTATAAATTGAATATAAGCTTCTTCTTGCCATGTACTGTTACTGTTGCTTAAGAAAATTATTGTTAACTGTCTGAGGCAAAACTTGCAGGATACTTAAAAATTAGGAAATTAGCATTAAAAGCCATGAGGTAATTATTGCGTTTCATATGAGATACAGTCTCTTGTAGAGTAAGGTTTTACATGTGTTTTGTAATATATGTGTTCTTTTAGCTTGTCGTTACTTAATTAAAACTTCATAGTACATTCTCTCAGGAAAGTGTTAATCTGTATTTCAAAAGTCATATAAACCAGAATTAATGCAAATATAACCTCAGAAGTAGAGCAAAAAGGCAGTAAAGAAAAATCTTTCTTTGAAAGTTTTTCATTACAGTTGTACTTTACCTCCTCTAGGCTTTCTTCCAAATTCCTTTCATATATTTCTGGCTTCTCCTTTTTCTCTGCTGTCTTCTTACATTGCAATTGTTAATGTTCCTGCATCTAAGGTGGAGTTACTTCAAGGCAGCTACTGTTGTTTCATAGTCATCCCATAGTGAAGCTGCCAAGTGATGCTGTTTGCTCCTATTGCCTCTCTGCTGAATGTGTTTTCCATGTGTGTGATAGCCCTGGGAGAATGAGGCTGAAAGTCTTCATCTTGGTTTAATAAATAACAAATACATATTTTTTTTTTTTATTATAAAACCAAATAACCTTATAGTGCATTCACAGTTCATGTGTCTTGCAAAGGATAAGGAGTAGAAACTTATCCTGGCACATTTGCATGGAGACCCTGGCAACTGCTTAGAAGCCTGCATAGTGCTCTCAGAAGCCATTGGCTAGCACTGCATTAAGAAACACACAAGAACTAACTGTTCTTTTAAGCCACAAAATGTACACAAGTGGGGCTGCAGTTAACTTTGTTATGAAAAGCAGTCTTTTTTGGATAAATGGAATCTTACAACTAAATTTAAGATTCATGTGCAGATAGAGTTACGTTGCTCAACCAGTCATTAAAGTTTTTTGTAGTTTTGGGATTTTTGGGTTGGTTTTTTTTTCCTCCCTTAATTTTTGATGGGCAAAGCTTTGTAATTACATTACTTCTTCATAACTCTGCATGTGTCAGATCTGAATGTGTTTTAACTGAACAGAGATACTTCTCATTTCACAGCCTATACTGGAAGGAGCAATGTTGTACAAAAGCAGAACAGAAATGGGTTAGTAAGACCAGTGACATTTTCCAAATCAGTTTTGCTTATGCATGTACTAATGCTTGCCAGGTATCAGAAAGTTGTCACCAGTGAAAATATGCAGTTACAAGCAGGCATGGAAAAGTTGCTTGAGAGCAGTAATTAGTTTTCATTGCATTTAGCTGTGGGTTTGAACCAGCAGATTTAGATACATGGAACTTTCAAAGTGTGTAAGTGAAAATATCAACTTACACATATTTAGACTTTAAAAACTACTAACCCTATTTTCTTGCTTTCTTTTTAAAGTATTATGGAAGCTACAGAACAGCAATAATTGATAGTGTTTGCTTCAGTGGTCTTTAACTTCCTGTGCTTAGGCATGACTGAAATAAAACATGTATATATTGCAAGTAACTGAACGTAGCTGAACTAGCTTTTATGTGTTTTGGGGAAGGGAAAATGTCAGTGAATGTCCTCTGCAAATTTTATTCAAGAAAATTCTGAACAGTTGAGTTATTCAAGTGTGTGTAAGTGTGAACCTCGCTGCCTCACTATGGTTTTTCAAACATTTTTCCCATACCCTTACATATTCCTTCCACCAGTGAAACTGTGGTTCTGAGGCACAGAAGGCTTCATTCAGCTACTGTATTCAGGTGAGCAGGGTGTTGTTTCTCAGGGACAGGAGAATTATATTCCCTCCGGTGCTATTTTCTGTGCTGTCAGGCTGGAGCCTTCTTAACCCTGTTTCGTTCCTACCAGCTCCTGCTATGTATATGTGTTCTATGTCTGTTAATGTGTGAAGTGCTGCTACAGCATATGCATTGCATCTGCTAGATGGGGTTTGTTAATACTGGATGCATGACTAGCATTGCCTTGCACTTCTACAAGAGGGCACAAATGCCACATTGTCCATTACTGTGTTTCATCATCTTCTTACTGCCTGTGGCAGCAAAATGGAACCCACGAGTCTGAGCTGCCATTTCTAGTGAGTTTAACTTTCTGTTTAGTAATTAGTGAAGATAACTGTCTTCTGTTCATTATACTTTTACAAATACTTTGCTGGGTACCTGTTCAGTGTCAGCACATAAAACTATACAGAAAACTAAGATCAATGTCAAGTATGACTTTAGTACCTGGAACATCAGCACTGATCATGACAAAAATTCTAGTGTAGGAATATTGACATGTTTCCTAGCTTAAAAGAGATAGATTCTATCTAGCTATCTCAGTCATGTCTTTAGCACAAGGACAATACTAGATTTGGAGCAGGGTCCAGTTTGTTGCCATGTATCATCATGTTTGTTACGATCCCTAGATTGCTTATACTGATAAAAAAAAATAATAATCTTCTTGAAAGCATAGGATAGAAAAAGATTGTGCTTCCTTGTGGCGTCAATACATCAGCAACGATGAAATTCAGTAGCAGCAAAGAATAGTAAAAGAACAAGCCTAATGTCCCTTGAAAGTCGTTATTTCTGATGAGGCAGTTGTGTCACTTCCTGCTTCAGTGATTGACAGCAGCTTTATCCAATATTCATAACCAGATTCTTTCTGGAAAGTAATCTGATCTTATTCATATGTTTCCTTGCCTTCCTCAAAAAATGAATTTGGCACTGGTAGAAAATAAACTGCTGATACTTAATGTTTCCGTGGCTCTGCTTACTATATCAACAGGACTGTTTTTTTCTTTTGTTTTTTGCCCTCTCCTTCTTTGGCTGACATTAAGTGTCTTATTTTAAAGGCTATCAAGTGGATAGTATCATATAATATCATATGACAGCGAACATTCTTTTCTCTCTCCGTATATCCATGCAGACCATCAGTACTCGGGTTTCATCTTTTGCCTGGTTTTAGGTGTAAAATAACATGGACTAACCCTTCAGTTTTTGCCAAGAAGTAAATAATGATTTTAATGTCAGATCAGATGCCAGGTCTAAGAAGGCAGTGCAGCAGTCACTGGTTGACCAGTGAAACAAGAATTCCTTCATTTAGATTCTTGAAGGAGTATTGCTTGCAAGTCACAATTTTCACAGCAAAATTAATGCTAAAACCCACTGAAAAAAAAAAAAGATAAGAAAAAACCAGAGCCTACTCAAAAAAAGGAACATATGTCTTTACCCATAGCACTGTGATTATACAATACATTATTTTCAGTGTAAATCCCACAATCTGTCCTGCTTATATTTTTGGAGTCTTTGATAACCAAATGTTTTAAATCGTGAGGGGTGGTTGTGGTTGGTTTAAATTTCACACAAAAGCACATGTGGGGTCCATGTGCAACCCTTCTAAACTTTGATATTAAAACCTATCAGTTAATGCTGGGGCACATGTGGAGTTGCCACACTATCATTGCAGCAACAGTCTGAAGAACATGCATTTAAATTAAGGTACCTTAACTTTCTAACTCAGTGAATGAAAGAATTTCTGGCACAATAGTACATTCTAGTTATACTGTTGCTGCTGTTGCTTATACAATATTGATTGTATAAGCAATCTTCAATCTTTTTTATCCAAGATTGAAGGCCATTTAACTTCTTAAAAACTTGATGCTCTGTTAAGATGTGGCTTTATGAGAGTGTTCTCATTCTGCCTTGGGTTTTTTAGGACATTTATGTTGTAGCAGTTGTTAAAAGATACAACTCTCTGTCCTCTTTTTCTAGTAAAGTGGTTAAATAACACATCTTGGGAAGGAGGAAGTGAGAGAAATAATTGCTGTACCTATCAGAAGTATGTGGGCCAGCTTACATCGCCAGCCTGATGAGAATGACCTGGGTTTGGCAATATCCACTGTTACAAAGAGTGTTTTACTATGTCGAGAAAGAGTGAGAAGCCTGAAAATCTGTCCCTACATGCTTAAAGAAAAAACAAGCCACCTAACTTATTACTAGAAAATTCCATCTTGGGAGGGTGGAAGGAAGAGGTTTTGGTGGTTTGAGCTCTCTTTCATGGTTTAAGATGTCAGAAGAATTACAGCCTTGTGTTACAGGCCATTGCTTTGCTAACTCTGCAACTTTTGTGGCTTCATAAACACAGTAAGTCATTCTGCTTTTTGAAAGATTCCATGTTCATTCTATCTGTTGAAACATAGGTTGCCAGCTGGTTGGTCTGAGCAAGAATAAGGGTGCTCATTAGCTGAGTAGGCTAAAGAAAATACAGGAAACAAGGGAAAGCTTTTGGAAGATTGCTTGCAAAAGAAATTAATAGCTCTGTTGGATAAGGACCTTTGTTACTCTCAGTGAAGCACTCTAGTGACTTGAAGCTCTACAGTTAACAATTTGTGTCATATGGAGTGAGTTAAATGAAATTTCTAATCCTGCTTCAGCAAGAAATTTCATGAACTTCAGGGGCTTTAGAAAGGATGTGTTTCCCTTAAATCTCTTTCCATATCTTAGTTTGAATCTTAGCTAAGCATAATATGATGTGCATACACAGTAAAATGATAGCAGGATTGGGTTTCACAATACACTCGAAGTTGACAAGATTCCTAAAATTATGAATCACAACTTATTTTAAATGTGACACACTGTAGAAGGAGCCTTGATTATGAGTTTATCTGTTGCTGCTTTTTATTCTCTAAAAGATGCTGTGCTATGTGTCACAAAAACCCCCACAATTATCCAGGTGGCCCTGCAGGAAAATGATAGTGCAGTTTGTAGATGTTTAAAGGCTCATGGAAGACAGAGGCCAATGAAAAATTTTTTTCAACAGAGATTTAAAAAGAAATGGTGAGGAATGAAGATAGGAAGCAGGAAGGCCTCTAAACCACTATAAAATTGGTAGAACTTGCTTGGGCATGACATGCAATGGCGGCATCAGTGAAGAACTGTACTTGGGCTAGTTCATGAAAAAATATGGGTGCATGCAAGTCTGTTGAGGAAAAAAAGTTAAAAATAAGAGACAGCTTGAATTCTGTGCAGTGATAATTACTGAATTTTCCTTTCAGCACCTAAGAGTCGTCTTCAGAACCGTTTACTCTTTCACCTAGCACATAAGGTATGATATCTTTTCTTCACTCCTGCTTTGTTTTTCCTTTCAGTTTGATAATGTGTAATTTATATGGCAACCTGGCAGAATAAATAAAATGTCTGTGACAGCAAAAAACCAAACATTTTCCATAACCACCCTTCTTTATTAAAATGCGGATGAGAAAGCGAATGTGAAAACATGAACTTAGAGTAGATGCCCTTAGCATGTATCTAAGGAAAGTCTTGCCAACACACTTCACGTAAGTCATACAACAGGAAGCTTGTGGTATCTTGGATCACAAGGAACCTAGAACTCAAATAGAATCAGAAATGTATAAGCCACTATTTCTCTTCTTCTGTGCACCGAGATTTTGTAAGCTGCAGCTGCCTTATATTTAGCAATTTGACCAAAGTGGTCTGTATGCTGTTACTGGTCCTCCTAAGTAATTCAGTGTCCAAGAAGTTACATTGTTTATAACATGAAATTTACATCAATTTCAACAAGAATTAAATGCTTATTTCATTTACCACACATAGCTATGTTCCCTTAATTTTGGGTTTGTGTTATACTATGTTATACTTAACTAGTATAGTGCTACTGAAAAGACTGAGTTGAAAGAAAGTATAAATCCTGAATGTTAGCTTCAATGTCAGATTCTCTTTACTTAAGTCTTTAAGAGAGGAATCTTAAAACATTTTCTAGTGGTGCTGACACTGATGTTTGTGATAAAGAGAAGTTGAGTAATATTAGTTCATCTGGTTAGTCTTTGGAATATAAAGGGGTTTACAAAACTGAAGCTCATTGCCTTTAGTTCCCTTCAGCAACTTCTCTTGCCTTTATGCGAAGGTATCATTTTGTGACTGACTCAAAGACGGAGGAAAAGGATTTGAAGAAAACTTGAAAGATAGATGAAAACCAAAACCTGAAAGATAGATGAAAACCAAATACATGATATTTTGTGGGTGAAAGAATTCATTATTACTGTTGAATCAGCAGTCAGCAAAAGGAAGCACTGGAATAACTGATTTGAGTGGAGGTGAATAGCCTCACCTTTACTATTGCAATACAAATATAATGGGTATGTTTAACTATATTCCTTGTTTTTATCCTTGTGTGCATGTTATGTGCTATTCAGCAATCCTTTAAAAATAAACCATTTAGTTAAAGAAATTGGAATTTTAAGAAGCTAATGAAAGAGATATAATGCTGTAAATAAGTCTTGTGAAAATTAGTGCTTATGTGTTGGCAAGTCTTGAATTTTTGTGCTATCCGTGAGAAATAAGATTTGGATCTGCAAACAGTAAAATTTCTGCTGGCTCACATAATAACAGTCAAAACTTGTGTTGCGAAATTCTGTTTGTGAAATAATGTAGCTCTTTCCCTCTTACCCACCAAGGCATGTGACATGTAATTATGTATAAATCACACTTTAAAGGAAAATGAATAGTTAGTTTTCAGCCTCACATTTGTCTAGTTTTAACTGGTCTGCCTTCTCTGATGTTTGCTGTTTCCACTTGTCAAATTAACTTTAAAATAACAGAGGTTTTCCAGATGTTTAGTATTAATCACCTGCTGTTTGCCAGCAAGGACAAAACTAATCCAGCTAATTAAAATGTATTTCTCACTGAACTCATCTGAGAATATGTCACATTCTTTTTAGTTCAGTGATGAGAAGAAACTGATGAGCTCTCACCAGAATCTGCAGGACATTACAGAAGATCAGCTTAGCTTGGCATCTATCCACTACATGCGGTCCCACTACCAAGAAGCTATTGATATCTACAAACGCATTCTTCTTGATAATCGGTGGGCGCCTTTGCTCTGAGCCTTAGTGCAATTTCTCTGATGCTGTTAGTATTTGAATTCTATTTAGCTGCTTGGTTTCTGAAAGTAGGAAATTTTCCCAATCACTATGTCCCTTTCCCACCACAAAATGCACAGAAGTTGCAAACCCCTCAATTTTGTTCATTGCAAAGCATTATTGAAAAACTCATGTTAAAAAAAAGTCTACTTTCTTTAAGTGATATTTTTTGTAATTAATTCTGAGATTTTGTTTTTTTTTTTATTTTATTTTATTTTGTTACTTACTTCTGAAATGATGTATAGGTATGTACCTGCTTCGTCTTTTTCTTTTCCCCCCTGTGATGGCCAGTCTGGTGACCCTTTTTGTGGTTACTGACTTCTTTACCTCTAAGCCTTTCTAAGAAGGGTTCAGTTCTTAGTTTTTATGTAGAGAGTTTCTTGTATTTCTTTAAGTCTGAATTTCTTTCAATTTCTGTTTATCACAGAATCATAGAATGTTTTGGGATGGAAAGGACCTTAAAATCATCCAGTTCCAACCCTCTTGCCATAGGCAGGGGCGCCTCACACTAGACCATGTGGCCCAAGGCTCTGTCCAAGCAGGCCTTGTACTGACAGGGATGGAGCATTTACCACTTTTTTGAGCAACCTGTTCCAGTACCTCACCATCCTCACAGTAAAGAACTTCTTCCTTATATCTAACCTGAACTTCTTCTGTTTAAGTTTAAACCCATTACTCCTTTTCCTGCTATGACACTTTCTGATGTTTTTCCTGTCATGTTCTGCAAGTTTTTAATTTGGGATTTAACAAGTAATAAATTCTTAAGTGCCTGAAATAATTGTTTAGTGAAATAGAAACTGCTGTCCCAAAATACATAGCTATCTTTTTTCCTTTTGAGTGCTTTAGAGAAGTCCATGATAATGTGTGCATATATGTTGTGTAATGCTCAGGGAAGAGATTTTTTTAACTTCCAAGACCCATAGAAAGAATCACTCAAAGCTAAACGGGTATCCTTCACAGCAGTTACACTTTTATTGTTTCCACAAATGCCTGTCTTTTGTGACTAGTTCTTTTGGCTTGATAGCTTGTCATGGCAAGGATTTTTTTGAAATAACTGTACTTGGTATAAGATAATAAGATCCATAAAAATATTTTCAAACTTTTATGTGCATATTAAATGTATTTCCATATAAAATCCTGTCCTGTCAGGCCAAATAGTGCTTGTCTTCTGTGCATTTCCTTGGAGTAAAGTTGCCACCATTTCCCCAATTTGCAAACCTAAAGTTTTATAGGTAATTCTTTAAAGCTGCAGTAGCTGCCATAGAAAACACTAATGCAAATCTGGATCTGTGCAATCTTATCTGACAGCTAGAGCTCTAGTAAGTCTAAGTGTTTCTCAGAAACACCAGTTTAGGCTCTTCAGAAGAGTTAGGCAAAGAAAAAGAGGTGGTGGGGTTGCATTGTATTGTCAGAGAGTGAATTGACAGCCTTGAACTCAATGTGGTGAGTGAGAAGGCTGAACATTTATGGGTGAAGAACAGGGGGAAGGCCAACCAAGCTGATATCCTGGTAGGAGTCTATTATAGACCACCTAGCCAGGATGAAGCTACAGATGAAGTGTTCATCAAACAGCTGGGAGAAGTTTCACAATTACTTGCTCTTGTTCTCGTGGGGACTTCAACCTACCAGATGTCTGCTGAAAGTAAAACACATCAGAGAAGAAAGTCCGGGAGGTTCATGGGGTTGTGGAAGATAACTTCCTAATCCAGCTGGTAACTGAGCCAACTAGGGGAGATTCCTGCCTGGATTTGCTGTTTGCAACAGAGGACTGGTGGGTGATGTGATGGTTAGAGGCACAGTAATCAAGAAATTACTGAATTTTCAGTCTTTGGGGAAGTCAGAAGAAATGTCAGCAAAACCTTCACCTTCAACTTCCAGAGGGCTGACTGGCCTGTTTAGGATGCTGGTTGGCAAAATTCCTTGAGAAACATCATAGAAGGACAAAGGGGTCCAGGAAGGCTGGATGCTCTTCACAAATGAAATCCTTAAGGTGTGGGAGCACATGGTCCCTATGTGACAAAAATCTAACTGATGGGGAATAGACCAGCCTGGCTGAACAGGGAGATATTGCTGAAGCTCAGGAAAGAAAAGAAAATTAATCATCTGTGGAAGAAGGGACAGTTACCACATGAAAAGTATAAGGATATTGTTACGTTATGTAGAGAAAAAGTTACAAAGGTGAAAGCACAGGTGGAGCTAGATCTGGCCACTGCCATAAAAGATAATAAATCATGGCCTGGATAGGTGGATTCTTTGTTGGGTTGGAAACTGGCTGGATGGTCTAGACCAAAGAGTGGTGGTAAATGGCATCACATCTAGTTGGCGACCGGTCATAGGGCCAGTGTTGTTTAATATCTTCATTGATGATCTGGATGAGGGGATCAAGGATACCCTCAGTAAATTTGTGGAGGACACTAAGTTGGGTGGGAATGTTGATCTGCTGAAGGATAGGAAGGCTCTGCAGAGGGGTCTGGACAGGCTGGATTGATGGGCTGTGGCCAATGATACGAGGTTCAACAAGGCAAAGTGCCGGGTCCTGCATTTGGGCCACAACAACCTCATGCAATGATCCAGGCTTGGGGAAGAGTGGCTGGAAAGTTGCTCATAGAAAAGTACCTGGAGTGCTGGTTGACAGCTGCTGATCATGAGCCAGTTTGTGCCCAGGCAACCAAGAAGACCAACAGCATCAGAAATAGTGTGGCCATCAGGCCAGGGCAGTGATTATCCCTCTGTATTCAACCCTGTGGAGGCTGTACCTTGAATCCTATTCAGTTCCTATATCCTCAAATTCAGTCCCAGGCCCCTCACTACAAAAAAAGACATTGAAGTGGTGGAGCAGGTCTAGAGGAGGGCAACAAAACTGGTGAAGAGTCTGGAGAACAAGACTTACGAGGAATGGCTGAGGGAACTGAGGTTGTTTAGTCTGTACAATAGAAGGCTCGAGGCAACCTTATCATTCTCTACACCTGCCTGAAAGAAGGTTGTAGTGAGGTGGGGAGTTGGTCTCTTCACCCAAGTAACAAGCTGACGCACAAGAGGAAATGGCCTCAAGCTGAGGGTAGACTTGGACTGGATATTAGGAAAAATTTCTTCACAGAGAGGGTGGTCAGACATTTTAACAGCCTGCCCAGGGCAGTGGTGGAATCACTGTCACTGGAAGCGTTCACAAACCATGTCGATGAGGCCCTCAGTGATGTGGTTTAGTGGTGGTCTTGGCAGTCCTGGGGTAATGGTTGGATTTGACTTGATGATCTTAAGGGTCTTTTCCAACCTAGCTGATTCGATGATTCTGTGATTTGGCATGCTTGTAAAAGATGTATGGACATGTGAGAGCTTTATCACTGATTTTAATGCTCTGTAGAATAACTCTGTGGTGGAATTTAAATGTTCTCTTTACTCCTCTTTCCCACAGGGAATACCTGGCCTTGAATGTTTATGTGGCCCTATGCTATTACAAACTGGATTACTATGATGTATCACAGGAAGTGCTAGCTGTTTATCTTCAGCAAGTTCCCGACAGCACCATTGCTCTTAACCTTAAGGCTTGTAACCATTTCCGCCTTTACAGTGGGAAGGCTGCTGAGGTATCTATTGGACAGCCCTTCAGTAGACTTTTGGTTTAGGTCAAGATTCTGTACAGTTTTGGATTTTTTTTCTTATCTGTCTTAATCAGTAATGTTGATAGAGGTCTTTATTTTGTCATTGTGTCATTCTCTTAGGAATGTCACCTCTGTCAGTTTTCCTGGTGTTAAGCCATCTGTCCACATGTGTGCCCAGTAGTCTTACACTTTTCCCACTTACGACCTTGTGTCTATATATATTACCCAATTGATAAAAAATTACATAGATCTGGGAAGGCAAAAACCTTCCAGTGATCCAGCACTGCTGGAGATGTCTTTCTGTCAGGCTCGTATGAAACTCCATTTATGCTTGTGTTAAAATTTTGGAATATATGTAATTCCAGGCAGAGCTCAAGAACTTGACGGAGAGTGCTTCATCATCATTTGAGTTTGGCAAAGAGCTCATTAAGCACAATCTGGTGAGTAATGTATTTCTTGGATTTAATATGAGCTGCACTCATTTGTAGAGCTTTTCTTGATGATTCATAAAGTGGAATATTTTGGGACTTGCAGACCCAATTGAATCTCTGCTGCCATGTAAATCCCACTCCAAACATCCTACTTCTATAATCAATGCACCATCAAGTGTATTTTTTACCCGTGGCATTTTTTCCTGTCAGTTTGAGACTGTGTAAAGAAAATAATAATGCTGTTGTTTTTAACCCCGAAGGCATATTAAAATATTTTATGTCCTGTAATAATACCTTTGCAAGATATTTTGTGGAACCCAGTCAACAAGGACACTGTAGAAACAAGTCAGAATGCATGACCCTGAACTCTTAGTAGGAAAACAATGTGAGTGGAATTAAGATTAATGGAATTAAGATAACTCAGAGAAAAGGGTCACATCCTAAAAGTACTTGAAGGAGTTGCAGGGAAAATGCTGCAGTCTTCAGCACACTGAGGTGTGTTCTGCAGTTTAAAGGTCGCTAATCACCTGTTAATTTTCCCTCCAGTGGTGTTATTTGCTGATCAACCCCTAACAGTAGATTGCTTTTATTTAAGGATGAGGAGTTGCTTGCTTTGTCTTTTTTCAAGAGTAGTCACAACAAGCTAACACTTTTTCCCCCAAGAGTTAAAGCTGCTTTCCAACTGAGCTTTTGTAAGTCAACAGTATTTATTTTGAATTTCTGTCTTTCTGCCAGTGGTTTACTGAATAAGTACGTTAGATTCTGTTGGAGGAACTGTCATGTGAAACTGGGGTATAATTGACTGCTCCTAACCAATTTAGGATCTTGTGGCATTCTAAATAAATGCAGAGTTGTTAGCTTAATTTTTCCATATGAATACTTCATAAGCAAATTGGAATTTTGTATGTATTCCCCTCACTCTTGTCTCAGACCACATTAGTCTTTAAAATCTTTGATGTATTACTGCTTTGAGTTGCTAAAAGCTGGAATAAATTATTCTTTACTGATGGGTTAAATATATTCTTCAGAATAGAGATTGTCACACAGCATAATTCTATAGTTATATTAAAGCAGGGAATATGGTAATGTCAGTACCACTGCCTTTTCCTATTGTTAATATAGGAATTTCAGGATTAATTTCCTTGAATTAAGAGATCATAGACAAGGTTCTGATAACACAGTTACCAACATGCTGCTTTTCTCTGCAGGTGGTGTTCCGAGGAGGAGAAGGGGCTTTGCAGGTCCTGCCTCCTCTGGTTGATGTTATTCCCGAGGCAAGACTGAATCTTGTGATTTACTATCTCCGGCAAGGTAAATAGCACTTTCCTCTGGCTCTTCCATAGCTTCAGGGATGACATTAATTCATCTGATCTCAACTGACTATTCAATTAAATGCCTTTTTTTTTTTTTTCTTTGCAGTGAAATGCAATTTATTTCATTTTCTGTTCCTCTGAAAATTAATGATCTAAGTGCTCCTATGGATTGTAGAGAAGGGCTTACATTGTGTGCTGTCAAATAAATCTACTGCAGCAAAGTACTGGGGGGTTTTGGGCTGCAGAAGATGGCTTTGGGGATGATGGTGTTTATATGTTTATAGTGACAGTTTCACTAGTTACACTCTTTCTGTAAATATGACACAGAGTATGAGCCAAAATCACTGTGAAAAAAGGCTGTAGTTGTGAGCAAAACATTTCATTCCAAGTCGAGTATATAACTCTCAAAGAATGCCGGTAGGTAGCCAGAACCAGTTGGAAAGCATTGTTTTTCTTCTTAGTTGTCTGGCTTCTTTCAATTTTATATGAGTTTACTTTCAGAGCCACTCCTATTCCTTCATTGTGTTCCTTTATTCAACTGCAGCTTGACTAGCTGAGTACTAAGTAGGTGCTTTTCCATCCAGTACTTTTTTTACAATGTATTTTGTCACCTTTTAAAAGTGACAGAAAACCCAAAACCTTTTAAAGGCCACAGAATAAGTTTAGATGACCAGAGCATCTGAAAGCAGAAAAATGTATTTTATTAATTTTTAAATAAATAAAGTCCATGCCTACTTCCCCCCCCAGTGTTGAAAAATTACCAGGAAAAAAAGATCTATACTTCTCAAAAAAGTGAGTCACACCAGCTTGTTAATTCTTTGCATCACAGTAAGCTCATCAGAGAATCTGAGCATATACAAGCATGGTACATTGAAAAAGCTCCAAGAGTGTGATTGACTTGGAGTTTCAGATACTGATTCTGAGTAACATCTGTAGGATTCGTAATTAACAAGACTGGTGAGATTTAATCTTTCTAGTTGGAATAAGTTCCCTTTGGTGCTCAGTATCCAGGACTGCTGTTGCCTTCATATACAATTGAAACACTGCTTCATGGTTTCAGTTCAACTCAGACTGTGGCAAATTTTAGAATATCCCATTACTGATAACTATTTGCTGCTACAGAAATTTGTATTGCGGCAAATTTGTATTTAGTGCTTTTTGTAGTAGTGCTTTTTGCTTGTTATAATTAGGATCAGGTAAGAGCTGCTAGATATATTTTGAAATACTGACAAGGAAGAGATGAAGTTTACCTCCAGATTCATGTTACCCTATCCCTCCTTAAGGGGTAAATAAATATGAGAAAAGATGAAAAGATGAAGGATTTATTATCTTGACCTTGTACTGTTGAGAAGGCAGCCACTGGATAATGAACAAGGGGAGCAAGTCATCTCTACTAGGAAAATTGTAGTAGTAAAGAAGCTATTACTCACTCCATGTTTGTTGAGTTGTAGAAAACCATCACCATCGTGATAAAAATTCACAATGATTTATAGTTATCTTTCTCCTTCTGTCTGACTGCTTTATTTCTTAGTCTGTAACTATTGGGGAATGTTTTAGAGGTCGAGTAACTTGTTCTAATACAGTGTGCTATGGGTTGTCATGCATTCTAATGTCTGGTATTTCAGATGATGTGCAAGAGGCTTATAACCTGATCAAGGACCTGGAACCTACAGCTCCACAGGTAATTGGAAACTGATGTCATGGTACATAAAGACAGGTTATAAATGGATATGAAATCTGCCACATACAGAACTGGTATCCTGAGCTTGTCCCATTCTCACTCTTAAAACTCTTGTGTTTTGCATCTGTATCAACAATAGACTTAATCCGTGCGCATAAATTATAAATGTGCATATATGAATACTTAGGATGTTTTTTACTGTACCTCTTGGGGCTGACTAAGAATACAGCTCTGTTGTGTGCAGGCTTGATTCTGGAGGCCTGACCTAGTGCATAGATGAAAGCCGTCCTCCAACTACAGCTACTTGTCACTTCTGCCCTAGTGATGGTTGCCATCCCTTGGATCTGCTAGCTTAGATGCTTATGTGGATTGTCCTGAAGCCATTTCTGTAAAAATTAGCTAGATTAGATTAAATGGTTTAAATAACAGATATTTTCTAATCCCATCTCACTTTGGCTGCAGTGAGTGAAAATTGCAGTGTCCCTTGGCTGCTACTGTAATTTTTTTTTTGTGGCTGTTCCAACATCTTTAGTCTCTGATTTATTCCTCTTTGCAGTTTATTTTCCAAAGGTCACATAACTGGGCATGAAAGGAACCCTTCATGAGTCTGTGTGAGGATAAGATGGAGGGAGGGGAAGGGAAAACCTCAAGAACACAGATCTGGTGATTCTGTGCTGAGGAGTGTCTTCTGCTGCTGCTTTCCAATTTGTGTATTTTTCAGTACAGCAAGACTTACTTGAACAGTTTTCGGCATCTATTGATCCTTTAGCCTCTGTTTCTGATATACGTGCCTAATACACATAACATAGTGTCATTCTTGGTCACATTTTGAAACAAGAATCTTTGTGGGTGTTTTCCCCCCCATTTTCTCACACTTGGAAGGGACTCCCCAGTAAGACTTGCAAAACTACTTGTATATCCTTCTTCAGGTCTTCTCAAATTTCTTGTTTGTCATGGTACCTATAGGGTAATAATTTGGCATCTGTAAGAGAGTTGGTGAGAGTGCTAAAATGATTATTTAGCATGCTACCTAGTACTCTCAGATTATTTCTTTGTGCTCCATTGTTGCTTTATGTAGGTGTCCCTCTTTCTCCATGTTTACATCTGTGACAGTGCTGGTCAGATTTATCAAAATCACCTATTAAAGCAGGTTTATAGAATTAATGCTTGATTGAAAGATTTTAATAAAATAAGTCTGTTGCATGCTGAGAGAATCTTGTTTAGAGAAGAATTAAACTATAGTTGTATCTCAGAGTAGAGATTACAGGGTACTCTAGTCCTATTCTTAATTTCAGCAGAGTAATAAAATGACCGCAGAGTACAAAATGAGTGACATTTTTGCCCTGATGAAAAATGCAATGCATTTTGGAGCAAGGGTGTTAGTGGTTATACTTAACCAATATGCATACTTGATGTGAGATCTGTGCCTTAATATAACAATAGAGCACTTATGATTCTTGGTAATATGATTGTGAAGAAAGCATGATAGTATGTTACGGTGTTCCTTCTGGTGCATTGTCTTTGAGCATAAGACTTAAAAGAAAACCCATTACGCCTTTGCATCCCACATACTTAGCAGAAGTGACTAGCTAGTGAGTAAAATGCATTTTTGGGGGGTAACTTTGTCCTACTCTGCTGAAGCACTATTATAGTATTGCAGTAACCAGCTACCTATTAAACTGATTTGGGATAGAGTTGAATTTAGGAAGAAAATACGTACACATAGGTGGCTCTTACTTGTCTCCTGAAGTCTTCACCTTGTCCTCTTTGATGCTTTTAACTTTTTTTTTTTTCCTCAGGAGTACATCCTCAAAGGAGTAGTAAATGCAGCAATTGGACAAGAAATGGGCTTGGTAAGTGAAGCCCATGAGATTCCCCAACTTCTCCAACAGTAGAATGTGAACAGATATGTAGGGACTGAAATAGTGTGAAAGAGGCAGTCATTTAACTGCAGGATCTCTGAGTCTCTTAATCTTCTTCTGTATAGTACTGAGTCTAGAATGAGTGAAATGCAAATCTCTGTTGCTAGTCCTGACAATAAATCAAGATGCATTTGGCTTTTCTGTCTTGCTTCCAAAAGGCCTGTTTGCCCCCTAGGCATATATAGTGGTACATCCCCATCCGTTCCTCAGAATGTATTTTCACTGTGTATTGGAGCATCAGCTCTGGAACTCATGTTGGATTATTATTTTTTTTTTTTGTCTCCCAGAGAGATCATCTGAAAATTGCTCAGCAGTTTTTCCAGTTGGTGGGTGAATCAGCCAGCGAACGTGGTATGTTTGAAATGTTCTTTCTCCATTATGTAAACCTTCTTACAGTATCCAAATATATACCATCATATCTCTGTCTAACTGCTGACTGTTAGCATGACACTTGCTAGGTATTTTGTTTCTACAGTGTAATAGTCTAGCATATATTTGAAAACAAATTTGCAAGCTTAAATTAGCAGTCTTAATTGATTCTAAACCTTACTACATGAATTTGGCTGGAAAAGAGGCTATACTGCAAGCTGCTAGTCTTCACTGATAGATTCTGTGGCAGTTTGCCTTTGACTAGTAATCCCCAGTACAGAAACAGAAGACAACAGCATAATTAGAGGAAGTGTGCGGCTGAAACCTCACAGGTACAAATCTAGGACTTCTAGCAAATGCCTATCAAGTTCTCAGAGTTCTAGCACTGAGTGTGCCCTGGAACTGAGGATGATAAAAATGTAAAGGAGAGTTAGACTACAATGGAGGCTCTGTGACTAACGCTTTGGTTGAATTAAAAAAAAACCCCAAAACGAAACTTAACAAAATAAATATATTTTCAATATGTACTTATTCAATAATATACCAAAACAAGACCTTGTTTTCCCTTCCCCTTGCCAAAGTAAAACCGAAATCCCAAATAAAAAGACAGTAGTTGGAACACAGAAATTCAGTCAAAATGGCACTTCCATTGTAGTCATTGTCACTATGGCTGTTTCTTTATGTGGATAACTTAAGCATGTTTATGGTGAAGAGAGCTTATAGTCCTCAGAGACAGAATGCTGTCTCCTGTGTCCATGGTGACTAAAGAGAAAGAGCTCAAGAGGCAGAGTGGCAGCATTGATGAAACTTTCAGAAATACTATTGAGCCATTATGTTCCCCTTGCAGCCCTTATTCTGTTGGGATTATGCAGCAGAGCGCTTCATGTTGGAATGCTGGAAGGGAATCCGTAGATGAGGTTTTTCTAACACATTCCTTTTGCATTGAGGCTTTCCCTTTGGAGCTGGGATCCAAGTTAACAGAAAGAACCAATGTGAACTGCAGTAGTGGAGAACTCAGTGGCCATATAACTAACAGGGTTTGTGATGCCAGTGAAGTCACAGGATGACTGATAAAATGGTAGTAGACCTCTTAATGCCTGTAACAGTCATGCAGGTGTCATTAGTGACTGTAACACACATGGATAAAAATAATGCAGAGATAGTATGAGAAGAGATACCCTGCAAGGATGTATAGTGAAGATGTAGCCCAAACCCAAAATTGAAATTGTTAGGAAGCCAGAAGACTTAATTTTACTGTGAAATATTTTTAAACCCATATGCAGAACGAAGTAGAGAGGCTGAGACTTGAGATATGGTTTAGGGGAACAGAAAAAAAAAAAAGAATAAAAGAACAGAAATATAGTTCAATTAAGAAGGTGGAGTATTTGGGAAAAAATGAGCCTATGGGTAGGATCGGTTCCAACAAAAGGTAAGTGGAAACATTGGTTTCTACTGCAAGCATCTTAGAGTCTTGGTAGTTCCATGTAAAAACTACTTTGTCATCTTTTTAGAAATCTGTGGTAGAAAGCTGGCATAAAGAAGAACACACAGTTCAAAGTAATGCCTCCTTTAAAGGTGAAATAGTGTGGGGATTTTTGTATCTTCAAATAAAGGACAGGTGGAGGTAAACAAACTGTAGACAGGAAATAGAGTTCACTTTAGATAGGACAAACCAAAAAGCAAACACATGAAAACCAAATATGTAAGTGTTTTTAGACAAATGTTAGATGTTTTAAAAGATGAATAAAGTAGAGCACCTGAGTTTAGAAAAGGAAAGTATAAACCTAAAATAATTTTTAAATGTGATAGGAGGAAGGTAACATGTAGAATATTGTTCCTATTTAATCTACAATGTGGTATTACTAAGTAGATGATGGCAGTTCTAAATGTTATAGAAACCTCTCGGAGCAAAGTAAATATATTTTCTTTATCAGTGAGTAGCATGAAATTGTTTTAAATTACATGCTCAAATAGGAGAGTTATCATATTAAGGGTAAATATTCACCAGCCAGCCTGGATGGGAACAGTGAGTGGCATATTAAAGAGGTTACAGATTTTATATAGAAAGATAATTATATAATTGTTGGAGACTTCTATTCTGCCCATATTGCCCTACTAAATGCAATGACATAGCACGATATGAAGAATTAATTTTTAAATGCTAAGTTTTCATCTTTCTTACAGGACACACAAGTGACTCTAGACCAATACAAAGATTACATAGAACCTGATAAGAAATTTTATAATGAAAATTCCATTCTGATATAATGATCTGAGTATAATTAAATTCAAAATCCATGTGTTAGCAAATACCTCAAAAAATCCCACAGTACTAATTTCAAGAAAGGAAGCTACATAATAACCTTTCTCATTTCTAACAGAAATTTTTCATTGAAGTAGCAGTGAAAAGGATAAAATACACCTTACTTGAACACTCAAAGGAACCTTTTGTTTCTTTAAAGAAAGGGCTTGTATTCATAATTAATGAGGTATAGGAGACAAATAATGACATGACTAGGTTTGCCAATGGTTCAAAATTACCCAATGAAGGAAAAATGAAAGCTTTCAGAAGGATAAAAGCTGTGGAAGAATATGTGAGGCTGGGTAATAATATGCAAATTGAATCTGGCTTTGATAAATGTAGAGT
>JAOEHX010045626.1:82237-93464 GCA_025448015.1 Bolborhynchus lineola
GGGGGGGGGGGGGCAGGACACCTTAAACTGTATTTGCAAAATTATCAGAAAAGTTGAAGAGAATTTTAGGAATTGATGAGGAAAGAGAGAACAAAACAAAATAATTAGTGTGTCATTGTATGCCAATGTGGTTTCCTTTCTTGGATACTGTCTGCAGTTCTAGTTCTTACATTTAAAAAAAAAAGAAAGGGCACAATAAAGACAGCAAGGATGATCAGAGAAAGAGGATACATGGCCTGGAAAATAATAACTGGGTTTGGTTACATTCACAATACAGAACATCATAAATGACAATGAGAAGAGGAATAGAAAAGAATTAGTTACTGTACCGTACAAAAAACAAGGAGCATTGACATCATGGAAGACCAAACAAAAAGCACGAACTACTTTTTCAAATAATGCAACTTATTTGATACAGAATCTTGTGAAAATGAAAAGGTATTAAAAAAAAAAAAAGAAGAAAAAAAAAACCAAAGGACGAGAAAAGCCCAGTGACTGTTTAACACAGTATTTCAGTGATGATTAGGAAGTCTTCAGTGCAGATTGTTGGAAGCTAGGAGAAACTTCAAAGGAAGAGGCATTACATAGCACAGCATGTATTACATGTGAAATCAGAATATATTCTTTCGATATCTATATTCTTATTCAGCAAGCTTCTGAATCAGATAGACTTTGGCTCCAATAGGATAATTTTTATGTTTTTATGTAACTTTGAAAGTTAGCCACTCTGTTGTATACTTGTGGTCGTTTTTGTTCTGCTGCATTTGTTTTGCTGGATTTAGAATCAAGAACAGAATTCTTGCTTTTTGTATACTTGGGATTTTGCTAAATAACCAGCCCTGCTCCTGCTATTCAAGCATGTAAGTCATGCTTCAGCACCTCCCACTGGGCCAGTCCTTGCAAGGAGCTTGTACCACTTGATTGTCTGTTTAAGATCTTTATCAAGTCACTTAGCTGCTTTGTTACAAAAGTAGGTTGTGTTCACTAAAGTGAGGAAATCCTTTGCTCACAACTGTGTCTACAGGGCTCCTGTTTTTAATGTGGATTATCAAAAATTAATGGACTAAAATGAAGATGTGGAATATTTTTTCATTACAGATTTCTTTCTGACTTGCTCTTTTTAACTGTAGGAATCCCATGACTGCATTAAGAAAAAAGCAACATCAGAGAGTTTAGGAAGAATACAATGTAATGTGCTTGTACATGTACACATGTCATCTCATGTTGAAAGTTACGTACTTCAGGAGGATTAAGGACACCCAAACAACAACAAAAAAAACCCAAAACAACCCTAAAATCCCTCAAATCAGGAAGCACTTACAGTGAAGGAGTCTATACTCTCCTAGCAGCAATAAATAACACCAAATACAGCAGCTTGGTTTACTGCTTTGGGGTGGGTTTTTTTTAAGCTTATTAAAAATTCTTAATCCCAGTGACATGAAATAGAGCTGGCATTACAAAGGAGGATATAACTAGATTTTTATAGTTAATTCTCATGCTCTTCTCGCAGAGTCTCAACTGGGTGGAAAATTAAACAGCCCAGATTTCTGAGATACGTTAATGATGAAATACAGCAAGAGGAACATTAGTAAAAGTAAATTAACATCAACATTTCCATTAAGTGCAGTGTTTCTGGGTGCTTAACAGCAGTCTTACAAACTATCCTAAAAACACTGGAACAATAATGGAGGAAAGCACTCCTTTCATTTTCACTGTACCTCTTTTAGGACCAAGTGAGACATATCTAGTGTTGGATGGGAGGACTGAAACCCTTCTTCTGGACTTTGTGCAGTCTTTTCTTCAACATATTCTTAGGTCACCTGAAGAAATTTTTCAAAATGCAAACTTTTTCCTCTTCCTGCATGGGATGAACTAGAACTATAAAACTCTAGGGGTTTTGTCAGTAGTTTTTGATGAGATGTGTGAGATTTACAGATGTTCTACTTAGTTTTTTAATGAGATCTTCCACTAAAAATACATGGATGGTGGTACACTGGGATAATGATCATTTGACATCATGAAGTAGTAGTGATTTGACATCACTTGCATTTGTGCCTTCCTAGCTATTGCTTGGGTTCATCCAACAAAGCAAAGTACAAGGTCCTACACCTGGGTCAGGGCAGTCCCAGGCACAGCTACAGGTTGGGCAGAGAAGTGATTCAGAGTAGCCCTGCAGAGAAGGACTTGACTGACATTGATGTGACAGTCAGTGAAAAACTGAACATGAGCTGGCTTCGGTGTGCACTTGCAGCCCAGAAACCACCCATGTCCTGGGCTGCATGAAAAGGAGAGTGACCAGCATGTCGAAGAAGGTGATCCTATTCCTCTACTCTGCTCTCGTTAGACCTCACATGGAGTACTGTGTGCAGTTCTGGTGTCCTCAACATGAGAAGGACATGGAGCTGTTGTAGCAAGTACAGAGGAGGGACATGAGGATGATAAAGGAGATCAAGCACCTCCCGCATGAAGATAGGGTAAGCAAGTTGGGGCTGTTCAGCCTGGAGAAGAGAAGCTACATGGAGACCTCATAGTAGCCTTCCATTATCTGAAGAGGGCCTACGAGGATGGTGGAGAGGGACTCTTCATCAGGGACTGTAGTAATAGGACAAGGGGTAATGGGCTTAAACTTAAACAGGGGAAGTTCAGGTTAGATATAAGGAGGATGTTCTCTACTGTGAAGGTGGTGAGGCACTGGAACAGGTTGCCCAAAAGAAGCGGTAAATGCCCCATCCCTGGCGGTGTTCAAGGCCAAGTTGGACAGAGCCTTGGGCAACATGGTGTAGTGTGAGGCGTCCCTGCCCATGGCAGGGCGGTTGGAACCAGATAATCTTAAGGTCCTTTCCAATCCTAACCATTCTGTAATTCTGTGATCCATCTCTGACCAGTCTCTGCTGGTTGAGTCTAATTAAAAGTGGTCCTAGTAAGCTGACTTCAGAATCTCTAAAAAAGTTTTAAAATAGTTCTCGAGTAACACAGCATGCAATTCTGATGACAGTGTAGTATGATGGCAAAAAATTCACAATGTCATAGTGGCAGCAGAGTTTACTAACACTTGTACTGATGCACCTAATTTATTTATGGCTTCACCACTTGTGAGCAATGTGGTAATCCCAAATGCGTGAAAGTTAATTTTCATATTGTATTTTTTCACTCAGTGTTTTTCCTGTGTGGGGTTGTTGTTTTCTTTTTTTTTTTAACAAAAATATTTTCAGCATTATCAAGCTTGCTTTCTTAGTGGCACTAAAATTACAATATATCAAACTTCTTTGTCCAGGTTAACTGAAAAACATAATTTTAAAGGCTGGACTTGATGATCTTAATGGGCTTTTCCAACCTAGTTGATTCTGTGAGTCTGTGGAAAAAAAAAAAAAAAGACTAACTAGGTTAGGATAACAAACTCAGGCTTTGTATGAAGAGTTCTAAGAGTAAGAATGACTCACAGTAAAATTATGCTATGTAAATTGTGTCATAGAAAAGGCCTGTTACTTACACAGCTTGTCTCTGTAGAATTTGCTGTTGAATACAGTCTTGCAATAGTTAGTGCATGCTGTAGAGAAAGTTGACAAGATGAACTAATAGTTTTTCTAACCTCTAGTATGGTCCTTTGCCTGAAAAGGCAAGCTATGATATTTTTAGAAGTTAGCTGCCTTCACAGTTGCCAGCAACTTTGGCAGTGATTTCCATTACTGTGTGACTTTTAAGTTCTACAAATTTGCATTTCTCTTTTGAATTTTAGATACCATTCCAGGAAGACAGTGCATGTCCTCCTACTTCTTTCTTCTTAGACAGTTTGGTAATGTCCTGATTTACCTCAACTCAGTCAAGGTTAGTATTATTATTTAGTACTCTAATGCATGGAATGAATGCTAATGGAATTAGACTGTACTGTATGAGACACTGTGTAAACATAAAAGGATACAGAAATACAACAGCAACAACAAAACACAGGAACAAGTGAGCTATAAGTGGGCAGGTACAGCAAAAGGCTCAAAATGTGAAGAAGCAGTTTTTAAGATAGCATTGTGCAAAATGATGGTCTCTTCATACTTGCCAATTTAACCATTTCCAGGCTTTCTAGTGGCGTCACAGAAGATGAGGAAGATAATTATAGGAAGACAATGAAAAAATGTGGGTATTTATGGAGTGGGCAGCATGGAGAAATACCAACGAACCTACCAAAGGAATGTTTTCTTAAGATTTACCAAATAAGTGATGGAGATTATTGTCAGTCGCCATATTGGGGGCATCATTTTAATGAACTAGAGTGTGTAAGAAATATAGGACATGAAGGACTCTGAAAGTAGTTATGCTTATATTTTACAGGGAAAGCAGCCACTGAACACTAAGATAGGGCATTGTTACCAAAGCAGTAAGCTAAGAATATTATTTTTGCTGAAATAATCTGAGTTGCACCCTTCAGGCAATGTTGCATTTTTCAAAGTAAGAGAAGGTGTTTGCAGTAGTCATAATACAGTATTATCAGATTACCAATATTCAATGGATAAAATGGGTATAACTTACAGATACCCAGTTATAAGTCAGATGTGAGGAAAGAGAGAGGCTGGAATGTGATTATAGAGTTAGACAATTGGAGTTTTGTTCCAATTATTTGAAATTAGAAGTGTGAGAACTCTGGTAGGAAGAGGAACAAGTATCTAAAAAGAAAATTACTAAGGAGATACACATGATAAGCAAAATCGCAACATTCTAAGGTGAGTGAGAACTAAAGAAAAATGTGCTTGTAATGGTGGCAAAAGCATCTGGTGGGTGAAAAATTAAGGTGCAGTGTTTTTAAACTTTATCTGGAAAGACATCATTGAAGAAATCCCAAGCGGCTGTTGGCACTGGAATGGCTCCACTGTAGTGGAATGAAGACATATGCCATCACCACCCCAAATTGGAGTGTGAGTGGAACTTTAGGAAAGGAGAGCTGGAAGCTTAACAGTGAGATTTGTTTTGCCTAACCTAACCATCTAAAAGTCAGATTTCTAAGTTATAACCAATCATCTGGTCTCAGTCTGTAGCCAAGGGGGGCAGATGGTAATTTCCAGAGGAGAATTCATCCTTTGTATTTCTTACACTTATCTTAGAATGCAATGAGTCACGCTATAGAAATGCCTAGCTCTTGCCATTTCCTTTGAAAAGTTCTTAAACAGCTAGTTCTAACCTGAAAAGTTTAAAGTTAAATGTGATTACTCACCACCTCCAAGGTAAATGGAAAAGCTTAGAAATGAGAGAGTATCATCTGGGGAAACAAATGGATTTGTCATTAATATTGGAAAGTAAGGCAAGTATTTGTAAAGAAAAGAGCCAGAAATAAACAAGACACTGAACGGAAATTAAGAGGCAATGGAGTGAGCAGAGGATAGGTCAAAGTCATGAAGCAAGAGAATTGCTACAGGGAGGGGATTAGGTGAGACAATTCTGCATCTGTGAGGGTATAAAGGAAAGTGTCATAGGAAGGGTTGGAAAGAAAATCTGAAGGGAAAAGGAAGAGCACAGAATACTCGGTATTACTTTGTAAGATGTTAGTGGTGAAAGCCTATGCAGTGGAAGTATAGGTGAGAAATAGATTTAATGTTTAAAAACTGTCAGGAGAGAGGCAGAAATAGTGACAGGTACAAGCATGCAAGCCTTCAGTCATGCTATATTTATCAACTAGAAGGATCATTCAACCTTGTGAGATTAGGGAGAAACAATTTTATTATGTGTGCATAGGAGAGGGCAGGGTTATCTGACTAGTGTTCGGGTGTTTTGTTTAAAAACTTTAGCTGTTCTGAAAGCATGCAGAACTACTGTGACACATAACATACATATGTGGATCTCAGCTTGCAAGCTGGACTTGCCCACATATACACACCTTGGCATCAGTAACCATATATCTATACTCCCTTGGTTTTCACAGTTGTAATGTCATGCATTTATAAGGGTGAAACAAAATATTAAGCTAAGTAAATTCAGCATAAAAAAAAGATTGTTGCCTTTCATTGCACAATGGTGTACTCTTATTTGAAATACTGACCACAGCCCACTCAAATTCTGAAAGTAAGGTGATTTTGAGGGTAACTATGAATTGAAATATTATCTAAAGAGATCTAGAAGATAGATATTATTTGCTACAGAGAGAAGTTAAGAAAATAAAATTGTACAAAATGAGGATTAGAATTAGCAAGGTATATCTGAAACTTCCATTTGTATTAGGAGAGGCTGAAAACAAGATACAGCTTGTTGGAATTACAACAAACTGACAGTGTCTTTTCCAAGAAAATGCATTTTTTCCCTCTCAGAACACAGTTGGTGTATGGAACTCATTGTCATAGTTCAAGGCAGGTTTGAGATGGCAATTTTGGATGGTTTTATAGATTGTATCTTGCAAGTTGCTTTGTATCTTGCAAGTTGCTATATGATTAAGCTTAAGTAAAGTATGTATTTGTTAAATTCTTGAAGGGAATCCTAAATACTGGTAATTTGAGATATAATGCAGTTGATAAATAGCAAGGACTCAGGCCAAAAGTCTTCAGCCTACTACCACTTTCATTGCGTGATCCTTTTGAAGTAGTTCATCATTCTCATAATTTTTTAGCTGAGGCTAGCCACTGCTCAGATTTATTCAGGTAATTTCCTTTCTCTTTAGGTCACAGGGATGCAAACAGTTCTTCTTGTGCCATGTTATAGGCAAGGTTTAGGTGGCTTTTCAGTGACTGTTGTGCTTCATTCACAGGAATAAAGTTTAGTAGAAACTCTGCATCTCTTTAAGTGGAGCTGTGCACTCGTGAAGAGTGTTTGCATTATATTATTTCAGGAAACACCACCTTCATTCATGATTGATTAAAACTGCTGTAGGCATGAGAATGTCTCAAAGGATACCTTATCATAAATGTATTGCCTGCTGCCCTGAGGGTGACACAATAACACTGACGATCGACTGAGAAGACAAACTAATTCAGGCTCAGCTGAATTCCAGCCACAACCAATACTTCATTGTTCAACTGGGTATCTGAGCATGTCATTGAAATGGACATCACTCAAAGCACAGTTAGTTTTATGAAACAATTGAAGACCACTAAAAATACCTCAAAAGAGTGAAGTGCAGTACATGTAATGTAGTTTGAAAAAACAAAACTGAAACATCTAGTTTCTGTGAATGTGTTGCGCTATCAGCAGCACTAGTTTGTTTCTGTTGGTTTAGGGTTTTGCAGCAGGTGTGGTCTCTAGTAATTATGCAGTTAGGATAAAATTACATTGGTTTTGAGTTTTGTTGACAGAGTTGCTTTTCCATTTTCATTAAAAAATACATAGGGGCTGTTTGAACAGAATCATAGAATCATATAATGGGTTGAGTGGGAGGGGACCTTAAAGATCATCTAGTTCCAGCCCTGCTGCCATGGGCAGGGATATCTTCCACTAGACCAGGTTGCTCAAGGTCTCATCCAAGCTGGCCTTGGAACACTTCCAGGGATGGAGCAACAACAGCTTCTCTGGGCAAGCTGTTCCAGTGTCTTACCACTCCCATAGTGAAGAATTTTTCCTAATAACTAATCTCAATCTCTTCTCTTTGAGTTTAAAGCCATTCCCCCATGAAACTACTCTTGCAGTAAAAAAAGAAACTATTCATGCAGCAAAACGAGCATTATGCTCACCAGCTTTGCTTAACCTGGGCCATGTGCTGATTCACATAAAGCTGTCATTGAGGAAGAATACAGTAACGTGTTGTAATTCTCATATGGTGAAACTCATTGGTTCACCCTAAGGGTACTGAAATGTTTTCACGAACTGAAGATTCACCTGATTGGTTCATCCTCATGCTTTCACATAGCTTGCTGTATTTGCTACAGCTTGCTATATTTGAACCCTAATATAGATATCTGAGAAAAGGTGCTCCCTGTCCTGCCCCATCTCCTGTCAAGGCACTGGCTTGATGTATGTGGATGGACGGGATCAATACCCTTCGTTATCTGCCTGTGACAGGGAACAGAAGAAGTTCCTCCAGTGTCCCTACATCATGAAAGAAGATGGGAGAGCTCTGGGAAGGGGACTTACCCCTTGCTTCCCATATCTTTTGTACAGGCCCAGCTATGCCTTTTACCTCCTTCTCACTCTTAATGAGGGAACAAAACAAAAATTGTATCTTCCTACACAATTTATATTTCTTTTATAGATGCTATATAAGGAAAAACATTTCTTCTTGCTGGAGCGGGTCCAGAGAAGGGCAATGAAGCTGGTGAAGGACCTGGAGCACAAGTAGTACGAGGAATGCCTGAGGGAACTGAGGTTGTTTAGTCTGTAGAAAAGAAGGCTCAAGGGGACCTTATTGCTCTCTACAACTACCTGCAAAGAGGATGGAGCAAAGAAGTGGCTGGTCTTTTCTCCCAAGTAGCAAGTGATACAACACAGGGAAACAACCTCAAGCTGTGTTTAATATCCAATCAAGTTTAGATTGGATATTAGGAAAAATTTCTTCGCCAAAAGGATAATCTGGCATTAGAACAGGCTGCTCAGGGAAGTGATGGAATCACTGTCCCTGAAAGTGTTCAAAAACCATGTAAACAGGGCCCTTAGTGACATGATGTAGGGCCCACCCCAGGACTTGGCAGTTCTGGGGTAACAGTTGGACTGATCATCTTAAAGTTTTTTTCTAACTGAATTGATTCCACAATTCTTCCACACACTGTGCTATTATGCACCTAGGAAAGCCTTTGTTACAGCAATTATACTGCATAAACCACCCTGTTTTTTTTCCCATGCTCTTTCATAAACACTGCTCCTTCGCTCGGCAGGGATCCTCAATTCCGTCTACACTTGTAGTTGTGGTATTGTTTTCTACCTTAGCTCTACCAGATCTACTGGGTGCCACAGCGTAAGACAGTGCTGAACATAGACCACAGTCAGCTTTTGGTCATCTGAGTTATACTTTAATCTGGATATATGACCATTATCAAATCTAAGTTATTTGGGCCAAACCCAAATATCAGGCTAACTTACATGTAGAATTGCATTTCCTGTTTTGGTGCATACAGCTTTTCAGAAAAGCTGCAGATCAACCTGACTTGTCATTAACCAGGTTTGTCCAGTCTAATATTATGGAAGAGAAAAACGTGGTGTTGCACATCGGACGGAGTACAAGTAAGCAAAGCCTGAGCTCAAAGAAGTGCCATTGCACCTATTACACACCAGGCAGGTGTGCTGTCTGCCTGATGCTGCTACTGCAGCTCCACCTCCATCATGGGATCCAGTGTGTCAGACTAGCATGTATCACAAAACCAGATCCACAGGATCTCTCGTTGCACCTTAAGAAGTCTTGGAAAAACAAACTGTTCATCTCCTTAAGCCATCAGGGAGTCAATTACTTGTTTACCACCCAAGTAGTGAAATAAGTGCTTAGGAGGTGAAAGAGACCATGGCAGCACAGCGTGTCTTCACATGCCTAAAGTGAAAATTATGCCCACAAAGCTGCCACTGCAATTTTGATCTTGGAACATTCCCCAGACATCTCATGGTTAATACTGTGGAATGTTCCAGTTGTGTTTGTAGTCACGAATGTAGGATGGAAAGCCAGTCCGTAATTTTCTACCCACTGTTTATAAATGCCGTATGTTCATAATGTGGGGTTTCCTTTTTCCTGCTCATTGTCTTGTTATAGGTGAACTGCGATTGGAGAGTGGGGGTGTTTTTAATGTTGTTATACCATGGGAGGAGGGTTTTTGTCTTATTTATTTGGATTTTGTCTGTGCGTCTTATTTTTCAGAGTTTCTTCTACAATGATGACACTTTCAACTTCAACTATGCTCAAGCCAAAGCAGCCACAGGCTGTTTTAATGAAGCTGAAGAGGTATGCATTTACTTTCTTTGTAAAACAGTGGAAACATTTCCCACATACTTTCCTCTTTCCTTCATTTTTTCTCTCCAGATCTTCATGTTGTTTGAAAATAAGCAGGTTGTGTAGAATATAATCTTCCCCTTCTCAAAGGAAGTGAAATTCTCGGTGAACACCATTCAGAAAAGATTATCTTGCTGATCTTGTAATGTGAGCTATATGGGAAGCCATGCTGCTTGTGGTGCATCACAAGTGTGCTTGCAGCTATCTCTAATTGATCAAAGAATGCCCTCTTAATCAGATTTCCTATGCTTTGTATGGGATCCCAGGCAGTCTTATTGTTCAGGCTGACTAGGGCATGCTTAGTAAAAGACATCAAATAGGAGCTTCTAGGTGTCCCTAGAAAATTGTATCTAAATAAATAAATAAATAAATGTATGTCTTCCTCTGGGAGATGTGTGAGGAAATGAGGAATGCTCACTGTCTTATTCAGCAGCATCCAGATGCAGCTGGAAGAGATTAACTTCTACACACAGCATTTTTTGTGTCTATGTGCGCTAGAAACTTAATTACAACTAAAATATGAAAAGCAAATAGCTATTATGAAGATGGAAGCAACATTTTTTGCAAGACCAGAAAGAAGACAAGCCAGAAAAAATGCCAACAAAACAATCATGTAGTCAAAAGTGAATCATTCAGAGGGTTTGGTTTGGGTTGGGGTTTTATTTGTTTGTTTGTTTGGTTTGTTTTTCCTGTCTTTCTGACTTTTTAACTCTTCAGGTTTCTCAACAATGGAGCCCCCAGTTTTTTTCTTTTTCTCTTCCCCCCTCTCCATCCCCCCACCCACACCCTTAATTTCTGTAACCTGAAATTGCATCTGTCTTTAAGAAAAATATCCAAGACCGTCATGCAAATTGGATATATATTTCAATTCACCTACCCTAAATTTAGTTAGCTTAATGAAAATGTACGTGGCTCTTTCAAAACTATGCTACCAGGCTACAGTGATTCCTGAGACTTCATAAATATGATAATGCTGTAAAAGTAAGCTTTAGCTGCAGCCTGGCAACAAGGAAACACAAAGCTGTAAAATGCTGTTAATCCACATTTTCCCTCTTATGTTCTTACAAATGATTCTATATAAACTTGGGCTTATAGCTGATGCATTTTAACAGAATTATGTAATTACATTGAATAGTCTGGCCTAATGTGTGATGTTTGATTGTGATGACACTCTCATAGAAAGATCACCCTCCTTCAGTGTCTCGTAAACTTGTAAAATACCTCCACATATAGCACTGAAGTTATTTAAAAGCTTACCTCCCTGGAAGTAATGAAATAAACCTATAATAAAGTGCTACTTACAGTGACAATGCTGCTTTCTTTTTATTTCTTCCCTCCTACCCCTTCCCC
>JAOEHX010045629.1:0-12061 GCA_025448015.1 Bolborhynchus lineola
TCCCCCTCAGCGTTTCATCCAAGCCTTGATGGTGTCCATCAGCTCGTTGCTGGGCATATGAACAGCCCACAGCAAATCCTGGCCTTGGCTTGATTCCCCGAGTGCATCCCCTTGTCCCACATTTTATCAGTGGCTTTACTTGTACCCAAGGACCCCAAAATGGATGCAGTAAGTGGCCCAGATGAGGTGAAAAAGCAGCAGGAAAGAGGCCAGCTAGAAAGACCTGCAGGATGATTTGATCTGGAGTGGACTCTCCAATGATGCCGGCTTACAGTTAAGGCAGACTCAAAACCAACCCTCTCTCCCCTAAAACCTAAATGCCAACCACCTCTACAAACCCACAAGGCACTGGCACACCAACATTACACATCTCAAGGAGAACAGGGAAAAGGTTTGTTCCTCCCAATAGCAAAACCATTCTGCACCTTTTCCCCACCATCAACTCCAGCAGCTGATCTTCCACCCTCCAGAGCAAGGCTATTTTCCTACACCAAAACTGCTGACACGACACCAACAAACAGCAAAGCTGTGACAGCTCTAAGACCAGAGGTCCTCCACCACAACACTAGACAGACCTTCAAACACCACACACCACTGAAGAAACACTACAGCATAAAGACTTACCTTGAAGTCTGCCAGCTGCTGGTTGATGGTTTCCACCTCTGTTCCCACCACCCACTGCAACGCCTCGTTGTCCTCTGCTGCGGTTGTCATGTGGGTCAGCTCCTTCAGCCTCCTGTAGAAGTCCTCAACACGAGACAGTGTTGTTTCTACCTGCTCCTGGCGGTTCTTGCCTCTCTCTGTCAGTTTGCTGCACTGTTTATTCAGTGTCTCCAGCTCACGTTTCAGTCCTAATAAATCTGGGCTCCCTTCATCCTCCAGCATCTTCTTACATTCACTTTCAGAAGCTTCAATGTCACACTTCAGCCTATGCAGTTTGCCCAGGAAGGTGCGAACGTCCTCTGCTTGGGACTGGAGGCTGTCAGAGTCTCTCCCGATGGGGCCCATGCTGTCCAGCTCATCATCAAGATCCGCCAGCTGGGAGAACATCTCCCTGACCCGGTTACTGAACTGACCGATCCCTTCAAGCTTGTTCTCCATGAGCGTGCAGCAGTCATTGACTTTCTGCTTCACAGCTCGGAAGTCCTGCTGAGCCACCTCAGCTTGGCTTAAGAGCTGGGAACAGTCAGACCCATCTGGGGCATCTTCTACTAGACCTTGAGTGAGGTTTCTCAGATAATCCACTTGGGGCTCCAGGGCCTGCAGCACCTCCTGCTGTGTCCTGAGCTTCTCCAAATTCTTATTGCTGCAGGCCTGTGGCCCCAGTGCATCGTAGATCTCCAGCTGGTGCTTCGCCCCTTCCAGCTTCTTCTCAATGTTCTTGAAACTCTCTTGAAACTCCTTGAGCCTCTGTGACATTTCTTCAATGGAGCCAGTCTTGGCTTGCAACTCTTCTGTGATGGCATCCATCTTCTGATTGATGCCAGCCTTCTCATCCCGAATGTCATCCTCATCGGTTTGAGAAGCATCAATCAGGATGTCGGCAGCGCTGTTCAGCATCTCCAGCAAGGAGCGGCGCTTCTCCACGTCGCTCAGCATGGCCTTTGATCTCAGAAGAGTTGCCTCCAGCTGCACTGGATCCAGAGTTACTTCCAGCGCCATCACCTTTGCCTTGCAGTCCTCCACCCAAGGCAGGAGGTCCTCTGCATGCCGTTGGTACTTCTGAGCTTTCTGCAAACAGTCCTTGAGCTTGGAGTGCCTGTTGGCAGCCTGCTTGCTCAGCTCTTCCCAGTGTGTTTTGAGGCTGACCAATTGGTTTTGCAGAGTGGTCTTCTCCTCTCCAGGTTGGACAGAAAGCAGCAAAGACTCTCCCTCAGCTACAATCATCTCATAGGAGCCACTGTGTTGGTTGAGGCTCTTCTGGAACTCTTCTTGCTCCTGAATTTGGCTCTGTAGCCTCTCCAGTTTAGCAGAAATGGGTTGGCTCTGAGCTTGCTGGCACAGTTTGTCATCGAGCCAGGTCCTGAGTTCATCAAACATATGCTGGAACTGCTGGGAACTGGCAAAGGCAGTCTGCAGTCGGTTCATCCGGTCGGCTGAAACGGGAATGACATTAGAACGCGACAATTAAGCTGAAATCAAATAAGCAGAGTGCAATTATTTAAAATCAGCTCAGATGCACCAACTGTGTTTTGATTAACAGGAAGGAGCTTTCCATTGCATCACTGGCCTTTTTGCTCACTGATTCATAAATTTCCTTAATAGTAACAGGCAATAATAACACAGGAGCCTCAAGTCCTCCTGGCCAGTCTCTAAATGTAACCTCTTAGAAACCAGAAGAGGCACCCCAAGGTCAGAAGGTGGCCACTGGTTCTTCTCCATGCCCCAATCTGAATTTAGGAGCCGTTTTTTTCCACCCCAAGCACAGCACATGGCACACTGCTGCGATGTGCCTGAAGAGCCACATCAGGGGGACCAAACTGTCTCCCCAGGCTCAGGTATGTCTGCGGTGTGAACTCCCCCGTGTTTAGATCCACATAAAAACACCCATGAAAACACCCTAAAAACCAATACATCTGTTTACACTTAGAAACCCAGCAACGGAGAGCCCTTAGGCAAAAAGCAGGGGTGGAGTTTGACATCCCCACATCTCTTAACCAACTTCTCAGCTCCGTCTCACCTGCCAGGTCTTCCAGCCCTTTGAGAGGCAGCGCCACTGTCTCCAGACGTTTCCGTAACTCATCTTTGAGATACTGCTCCCCGATGAGGACAGAGAGGTCATCGCAGAGGGTCTGAGCCTCCGTGATCTCCTCTTCCAGCTGCTCCAGGTCCGAGCGGATCTCACTGGTTTCCTCCAGCTGCTGCTTCACGGCATCGGGCTGTGTGCTGATGGCAGACTGGCTGCTCAGGCGCTGCCCAACTGCCTTCACCTTCTCCGATAGGCCCTGGAGGAGCTCCTGGTACTGGGTGCTCTTCACTATGGCTTGGTCAATTTGGCTGGAGCGGGAGTTGAGGCGTTCCGTTAGCTCAGACCATTTCTGATTAACCCCTTGGAGCTCCTCCCGCACCTGGTTAGTGGATGGAGAAACATCTCCAGGGCCAGTCAAGATGCTCTGAGCTGCCTGGTTGAGCTGCTCATGCTGTTGTCTGCGAGCTTCAAATTCCTTCAGCATAAACTGGAATAGAAATAACATACAAATGTTTGTGTAAAGCTGACAGTTCTGAGTACACACACACAAAACAAAGCAGACTCCAGAGGCTTTATTCAGCCCATGGCACAAGCCCTGGGCTGGGCAGGCCAGATTTACTGTGATCCTCCAACTTAAAAAGCTGGGAGGAGTCTATGACTTCTGTACTTTGCTCTCTCTTTGTCCTACTGCTGTGTAATGCAACACAAAGCAGTCAGATAAGAAGGAAATCAGATGATGTTAACCGGGGCATTTCATTTTCTGATGCAGCCAGTTACACGTTAGGATTGGGAAGCAAGAGGTTGGGAAAGGGCAGGCTGCCAGGTGGAGGGGCAGCATTAGTGAGTCCTGCTGAGCATCTGCACAAGTCTTGTTTAAAGCAATTTCATCCTCCAAGAGGGGCCAAGTGATTCACTGATGAGTCAATGCAGTGCGGGGAAGGGAGCTTGAGCATGGCTCCCTTTCGAGTTACTCACAGCAGGGTTTGGAGGAGCCAGGAGGTCTCCCAGCACTAAGACATCTCCCATGAGACACCCTCCCCTCTTGACCTGAACACACAGCGGAGCTCCCACTCACCTGGACTTGCTGCTTCTGCGCACTGAGCATGTTCGGGTCGATGGAGAGGGGTCCCAGCACGCTCATCATCAGCTCCTTCTCCATCAGCCAAGGCCGTAGCTGGCCTTCAGCAGCCTGGAAGCTGGCCAGCTGGTTCACCGACTCCTCCAGCTTCTGCTGCCGCGCAGCCGTCGCCTGGCTGGCTCTTTCCCACCTGCAATCTGGAGCATGGGCTGTGTTGGTGGTGATCATGCCCACCCCTCCATCGAGAAGGGTTTTTACCCTCCCCACGGATTCCACAATAGGAAGCCTCCTCAGCTTGTCAGTAAAGCTAGCGTGTCTCTACTCATTCTCCATCTAAGAAGCCGTTTCTAATGACTATGTGGTCATAATTCATAGGAAAGGAGGATTTCGGCACTTTGGTCACTACTGCCATGAGCTGGTCTGGCCCTGGGGTGCCACTGAGCATCCCTGGCTCAATGCATGAGGATGCTGTCATGGGTATCAGTCCTCACACAGCATATTCAGCTCTCCTGGACAGAGAAGTCCATAAACAGGTTCCTGCTATTTCAAATAAGAGAATCTATGGGCTTCTTTTTAAATAGTCTTGTTTGGTCAACATTTAACTCCCCAGGACAGCCTTAGTAATGCCTGGAATTCTGTATCAAGCAGTGAAGCACTTAATCACAATAATCAACTCACGTTGCTAATGGTTTTCTTCCCCTCCCTTTCTTTAAGAAGTAATTTAAGGAGGCAAGCCTTTAAAATCCACATCCATCATAGAGATCTCATTAATCAGATCAGTGCTCATCTCAGGAACACCTTGTACACCAGACAGCTTGGAGAGAAGTTTGCTATTTACTGCATTTTAATTGGAAGTGACTCTGCTCTGCTGTGACTTTGGACAGCCCCTGCAATCCCAAACCCCTTATACGTGATGCTTTAAGACAGGAGCCTCACTAAGTGCTTCAGGCACTTACTCAGGTCTTCCTGCATCTTCTTCCAGTTGGCTGCTTCTGGAGAATCCGGGTATTTCTCCAGCAAGCCAGAAAGTGCTTCCTTTACCTTCTGGATCTTCCCTGAATTCTGTTCCAGTTCAGCCAGAAATGCCTGGAAAACAATCATTGGAACTTCAGATGTAGGGCAAAAGACTGAAATCACCGAGTAGGAATGAAGCAGCGGCTACAAGCTGGAGTTGGGCAATTTCTGCTCTTTGCTCTTTAATGAAATCATTTCATTTTATTAGCAATATCATGAGCTAACTTGGCTCCAAGAGCAGGGAAAGGCTGGGAATTGCTTTCCAGGAGAAGCTGGAGTGACCCAGCAACAAGGGCTATAGATAAACTCCTTTCCCCCAAGCCCAATGCCTGAGAGCAGCAGGTCTAGAAGCAAAGAGGCTCAGCAGAGCATGTTGGCTCCTGATCCATGACCTGCGTGAGATCCCTTCTGTGGAAAGCCTTTCTTTAACTTCCCAGTGCTGCTGCAACAAAGCCCATTGCTGGGATCCTTTGGGAAGAAATGCTCTGATCCCCATTTTTTGCTCTGGAAGAGACATTACCTTGTTGTGCTCAGCTTGGGCTCTCATTGTCTCTGTCTTGGTGGGCGAGGAGGAGGCGTCCAGCTCCGATAGCATTCGTTCCTTCGACTCCAGCCACTTCAGCATGGAGCTGGCCTCCTCCTGCACCTCTTGCATCTTCTCCAGCATAGCCGAGAGCTGCTGCTGGCGCTCCTGCAGCGCCGCACCGAGGCCCTGGTACTGCTGGGTCACATCAGACACATCGCACTGGATCTCGGTCAGATCTGTTGCCAAAAAGCAGCCCGAGGTGAGGACACTGCTCACGCTGCTGCCTTCACCTGGGCTATCAGATACTGATGTAGCTCTGGGCAGCCACAGCCAGCCAAGCGTGAGGGGGAAGAGGCTGTGCTGCTGTCCATCCTCCTGCAGAGCAGTGTCACATCATCCTCCCCTCTCGTGCCCAAGGGGCCCTTCCAGCCGCACCGTGTCCACACACTGACAGTTTGTAAACAAAGCAAATGCCTTTGTGTGGGTGAGATGGTGCAGGCTGAGGCCCCCCCGTCAAGGTCACTGCTGGTACAAGGTTAAAGGATTTGACACCGAAATATAAAGCCATTTTTATGCACCTATTACCTCGCTGAACCGATGCACTAACAGCAGACAACAGGCAATAATTAAAACTGCTCTTCAAACTGAAGGGTTGGATGCCATTGTAATCCCTTAGAACCAATAAATGTAATTGCAGGCCTTAAAACCATCTCAAATTTATCAGCTCTTAACACCACCAATGGGGCATCAGGGTGTCCTCACTGCCCAAAGCTGCTCCTCGGCATCCTTCAGCCTGATGTACATCCCCCAGCTCCGGGTGGGAATTCCACCAGCTCATTTCACTGGGGATGGGATGCTGATGGTGCCACACCGGGGTTTATACTCTCACAGATGGAAATGCACAGACAAATGGACAAGGAGGATGGCGAGGTGGCCTTGGCACAGCGGGGACAGCGAGCTCACCTTTGCACGTGTGGTATCCGTTCACGCTGCCGAGCGACCCTCCCGGAGCGGGCAGCGCGGCACCTGAGCACAGGGGACGGAGACAGACAGAGGGACAAGACAGACGCGTTAGGAATGCAGACAGCAAGCGATGAATGGCCCTCCAGTGACACGGACTACAGCGGCCACCAAGCACAGACGCAGCGTCCCCACCCGCCCGGTGCCAATGAGCCCACAGCTCCCTTTGGAATGGGTTTATTCCTCCTCCTCCCCACACAGCCGCACCCCTTGCTGCCCTGGAGCTGCTCCTGCCTCGCTGGACCAGAAGCAGAAGAGCTGAAGCTGCCTGGAGCCAGGTACGTCTCCCAGCATCACTCATGGTGGATGTGGTTCCTGTCACACTGGGGATCACTGGCCACCTCCCCACGCCTGGAAAGCTGCTACCCCAAGCACGACTTTACAGTATCAAGTGACGTGCTGAACGCCTTCTCTGAAGAGCTTAACCTCCCTGAAGAGCTTAACTCCCCCATGTTCTCTTTCTCTGATGGGATGAAACTATTTAAACCCGCCTCAGTGCACAGACACGCTCTTTGCCAAGAGGCTCCATCAGTGCTCCCTCCTTGGACACCAGATAGCACAGCTACGTTCACAACCAAAGCGGGATTCATCACTGGGCAAGCCTCTCTCTTTCCAAGCACATATTTTAAAGCTTTCATGGGTGCCAGGGGCTGCAGCTTTGGTCACGCCATGCGGGGTGACCACCACTCTTCTCTTGGAGGTTTCTCACTGAACTGCTCCTCAGGTTAACCCTAATGAACACATCTGGACTGTGCGTTCCCATAAATGCCCATCCACGATGAGAGCTCAGGGACTTGTTCTCACAAGCTGGAAGATGTCTTTCAGTTGGTTTCCAAATAAACCAGACATAATCTCATTGCTTCGCAGACTTGAAGCCAGTAAGGAGACAAGTAAATTATGTTTGAATATTGCAGTCTTAAATCTCATCCAGATATGAAACCCAAAGGCTGGAGTTAGGTTGAAACACTCCAGCCCTCAGGAGCCTGAAACATATCAAAAGGGAAAGCAGGAGCTGCCTCCATGAGCTCCCATGCTTGCAGTCCCTGTCCCCACGCTGGGATCACATTCAGTCATTCAGTGCTTGCTATGCTACAGCAAATCAAACCAAACGTGCGAGCTCCGGGTGCTTGGCTGATGCCTTAATGCAGCAGGCACCAGCGACCCCACCATGGGGCTGAGCCCCACGGTAGCTGGACCACCACAGGCCCTCTGGAGTTTGTTAGAAGGGAGAAATAACCCCATTATTTGCTTGAGGGGGGCTCAGCGTGAGAGCAAACAGAGAGCTGAGGAAGGGGGCATCAGGAGAGCGGCTGCGACTCACCTGCCTTGGACGGGGTGTCGGGGGCTGTAATCTCCACAATCAGGTTCTCCAGGAGGGTCCCTCTGCGGCCGATCTCCTCCACCTGAGCCCCCTTCCCCTTCCACTCCTCTAGCAGACCCTGCTCAAGAACAAAGGCCGGGATCGGGGATGTCACTTGCCTGGCTGCAGCCCTCCCTTCCTCACCCATCACCTCTGCAGTGACTCGGTGGCACCGGGACACGGCACCCATGGCACCAGAGCCTGGCGAGCAGACTGCACCGGGGAAGTGGGTGTCTTCACGTTTATTTTTGTCAGGGGAGCTCAAGGAGTGAAAAGCTCTTCCCTATCGGGTCTGCTGAAGGAAACCCTCTTCTTCCTCCTACTGCTTTGGGACCTCCCTCCTCCTCCCTGCACAACCCAGCCTCGCTGAATCTGGTCCTGGCAGAGCCCGGGGGTGCCGGAGCCCGGTGTGCCGTGGGGAGCCCGGTGACGTGCCGAGGGGTGCGAGGGCTGGGGGTGACTCAGCAGACACTGTTCTGCCTCTGAGTCAAACCCTCGGCACATCCTGATCTACAGCATCGCGGCGCGGGGGCTCGCACGACAGGACACCTTCATTGTCTAGCAAGAGGAAAGCACTCGGTGAAAATGAATGTGCTTGGGTCTCCCACTCCCAAACCTCACCCAGAGGAGGCAGGGGAGGAAAGGAAACCAAGCAGTGCTCCACAGGACCTTCACACTGCTCTGTTCCCCACAAACCAGGGACCACTGGATGCACACATGCCCCAGAGGATGCAGCTCAGCAGCAAGGACAGGGGAACCCAGGATTCCTGAGACCATAAATCACCTCCCAGGACTCTGCTTCCTGGGATTTATTCCCCCATTCCTGCGTTTCCACACCAGCTGCCAACTTCCCCAGTCTGGTTCCAGCTCCCTCTGCCCACCTGGATCTGCTGCCGGCGCTGGTGCAGCTCCTGGGTGCCCAGGGAGGTCTCAGCGGGCGGCATTTTGCCTTCACTCTCCCTCAGCCACTTCCTCATGGCCCCAACCAGCTTCCGAAACTCATCCAGTTGCTCCTGGCAGGACGACGCATCCTTTTCTCTGGGAGTGAAAAGGTTTTGGAGAGTCAGAGCTCGTGCTTTGCCTTGCAATTACCCGCGCCTGAATGCGGCACAGTTGTGTTTCTGGAAGCCCTTTATTACTATTAGTAGTAGATGTTGCTCAGGAGCAGCGCAGGCAGTGCCAACCGAAGCGGAGTGCCCGCCAGCCTGCCCCTCACCACTGCTGGACCCCTCAAGCTGTGGCTGGTGGCGCTTTGGGGACCACAACAGCATCACCGCGTTAGCCAACAGCAATGGACCACCATGGGACCTGCGCTGGCTCTGTGCCGGGCTCTTTGTCCCACAGGAAGAGAAGCTTTTGGGAAGACAGAGCCCATTCATGCCTCTGGCCCCAGGCAGCTGCAGGAGGGGATGCTGCCCCTCCTCCCTGGCCACAGCTCTGCTCTATTCAGCCCATCCCGCAGGAACAAGGACAGGACAGAAGCCATGGGCCCCTCCGCACTCACCCACCGCAGCTGCGAGCAGCCAGCGTAGTGCGGAATGACTGAGGATTGTCATGGGATTCATAGGGACGGGAGAAGGGGAATGGTTTAACTGCCAGAGGGGACATTGAGATGAGCTCTAAGGCAGCAGTTCTTCCCTGTGAGGGTGCTGAGCGCTGGCACAGGGTGCCCAGAGAAGCTGTGGCTGCCCCATCCCTGCAGTGCTCAAGGCCAGGTTGGACACAGGGGCTTGGAGCAACTGCTCTATGGAAGGTGTCCCTGCCATGGCAGGGGATGGAGCTGGAGGAGCTTTAAGGTCTCTTCCAACCCAAAGCATTCTGTGATTCCGTGGTCTGCTTTTCCGCATCACCTTCCCTGTATTCACCAGGGAGCTTGGAGGCACACGGAGCTATGAACCCCCTGGACGCAGGCAAGTTGTTGCTCGAGCTGCTGTGGCCAATTCAAGCTCAAGCTGCTACTCAAGCTCCTCCTTATCCCTACTTCAGCGGAGCTGGAAGCACGCTGCTGTGCTCCGTCCCCTCCAGGGACGAGCGCACGCCCGGGGCAGGCTCCCGCTGCCGCGCCAGCCCCCATCTCCCCTCTGGCAGGATGCTCCAGGCAGCCCACAGCCGGGAAGCGCAGGAACGCGGCTCCTACGGCCCCAGGAATGCTTCACAACGCCCCCAGGCAAGGCTTTTTATAAAGCGTCAGCTGGAGGGAGCTGAGCTGCCTCCGGCTCCCGGGGTACGAGGAGGAGGAGGCAGAAGGGTTCGCTGTGCCCCCCCGTGGAAGGATCATCTCCCCTCTCCGTGGCGTCTTGCTCTGATCGCGGGGGGCCCCTGGACTCACCTCTCCTCTGCCACCTTCTGCAGCTCCAGGAAGTCTTTCTTCAGGCTCTGCAGCTTCTCCTGCTGCTGGGAAGCGCCCGGGGCGAAGCCACAGGAGCTCAGCTCGGCAGCCAGGCTCTCCAGGACAGCCAGGTCCTCCTGGTGCTGCCTCAGCTCCGAATTCAGCTCCTGCCAGAAGCAAAGGGCGATGCTGACTGTGCCCCAGACTAGGGCAGAGGGGATGAAGCAGACAGAACTGTGTCCTGCCGAGCTGGAGAGACCCTTGTGGGCATCACCCCGAGGTGCACCAGAGCCAGGTGGGCACAGCTTATGGCAAACACAGGGTAAATCCCACCTTTCCCAGTGCTGGTGCAAGGCCATGGGGGGACCCTACACAAACCAAATCAATCCCCCCACACCCAGCACAAGTGTTTGGTTTTAAGCCAGTTTAGAGCATTTCTGAGGCTGTGGCCAAACCACCCCCCACAGCAGAGAACTCATAGGAAGCCCATGGGAGGAGTCCCATGGAGCCATGACCGACCACGACCCATGACATCTCTGAGGGCTTTGTCACATCCTACGTACTGCCAGCATGGGTGTTCTGCTGTATTACCCCCATGGAGTCTTCAATTGGTAAAACCTCGCGCTATCTGGACTGGCCTCTATAAGCCTGACTAGAGATCCCCTCTGGAAACCAGCCCGGCTCCAGGGAACCACCATTGTCTCCCAGCTGGAAACAGCCTCAGCCACCCCAGACACGCTCCCCTTCCCAGGCAAAGAGCCTCCCATGGATGCTGCTAGACTGGGAAGGAATCACAGCCAAACAGCGCTGACACAGACCGAGGCTCCTCCCCACGCATCTCACCTGGATGTGCTGGGAGAAGCGAGCGATGTCCCGGTCCGGCTGATTCCCAGATGCCAACACCCGCGCCCGGCTCTCAGTGAACTGCTGCAGCTTCTCCGAGAGCTGCTCGTACTGCTCCACCTTGGGCAGGAGGCCCTTCAGTGCATCCTCCCTGTCCCGCTGCTGCTGGCACAGCCTCCCAAAGTGCTCCGTCGCCTCCGCCAGCTTGTCCTGCAGGGCGGAGGCCGTGGGGCTGTCTGCTGCCTCCATGAACCGTGTCACCATCTCCCGGGTGGCTTCCAGGCAGCTCTTCTGCCGGGCGATGTCCTGCTTCAGCTTCTGCGGGAAGCACACACAAGGGATGGTGGTTGAGAAGGCTCTTGAGCAAAACTGATGTGAAGAGGCTGGGCCGCCCTTAGGAACATCAGCGCGTACTTTGAGACAGCCAGGGTTGGGTGGGAATTGCTTCCTATCCCAATTTTCCTTTCCTTTCTGATCTCCCCAACCTGCTCTGCCTTTCCTTGGTGAGAGATTAGGACAAGAAACAGCCTCAAGCTGCACCACGGGGGTTTAGATTGGATATAAGGAACAATTCCTTCCCCACAGGGTGCTCAGGCATTGGAACAAGCTGCCCAGGGCAGGGCTGGAGTCACCGTCCCTGCAAGTGCTCTCAAACCAGGTAGATGAGGCCCTCAGTGCCATGGGTTAGTGGTGGCCATGGTGATGCTGGGGTAATGGCTGGACTGGATGATCTTAAAGGACTTTTCTAACCTCACTGATAATACAATTCTATGATTCCATGTGACATCCAAGCCCTACTTGTTAGCAAAGAAGAGATTTTCAACAGGTCTGCGTCCTAGCTTAAAGAAATTAACCCAAGATTCTGCTCATATCTCTTTTTAGGAGGTTTTTTGGTGCTTTCAGGATATTGGAGCACCTGAAGAGTTCAGGTCCTGCAGGATGGGGAACCTGCAGGGTTCAGGTCCTGCAGCATGGGGAGCCTGCAGGGTTCAGGTCCCAGGTCCTGCAGCATGGGGAGCCTGCAGGGTTCAGGTCCTGCAGCATGGGGAGCCTGCAGGGTTCAGGTCCTGCAGCATGGGGAACCTGCAGGGTTCAGGTCCTGCAGCATGGGGAACCTGCAGGGTTCAGGTCCTGCAGCATGGGGAGCCTGCAGGGTTCAGGTCCTGCAGCATGGGGAGCCTGCAGGGTTCAGGTCCTGCAGC
>JAOEHX010045632.1:10651-26094 GCA_025448015.1 Bolborhynchus lineola
TGGCCAGCAATAAGGATATTTTTTAATAAAATAAAAATAATAAAAAAACCACACAAAAAACATCAGCTCACCTGTTTCTCAGTCAGGAAATGTCAGTAACAGGACATAGCATACCCCAGTATAACAAGGTGTATCTTCTCTTGTGCACCAATACTGCTGACATGTTAGTAAATCGTTTAAGACAAAGTATATGATCTCCTGGCCTACTACTTATAACTTAATAGCATACTATTACAAGTAAATTGACACTTAAATATTGGAATTAAACCAATTTTTCAATTGAAAGTATTGAAGGGAGAGGTGATTAAGATGTTTCTTTGCAACTGACCTAATTTTATAACAAAAAAATACATTTAACAGCAATGACATACTGCTTCAAATGAAATCCAAACATCAGTGCCTTTATGTGTCCACTGATAAAGTATCCTAAAGAGTTAAAACCATAGTTAGGAGTCTGTTGAATAAACAGATAAATGCCTAATATACCCATGCAATAGAAAGCACAAGCGATTTGCCATTCTCTGAAAATGCTTCTAAAACGTGTGAAAACCAAGCTGACAGGATTTTAGGTTAGCTTAGGTTCTAATTATAATGATAGGAAAAAACAAAGTCCAACTCCAAGCTTAAAAATGATGAACAGTTCTGCATGTGCAAATCATGTTTCACCACATTTTAAGTACATACATAAGTATTTTCAAACTATTATGTGCAAAACTAAAGTAATGGTAATTTTGTATTCTCCTCCCACTTGCATAATAGCTGACTGCATTTAATTGAAACCTTCCTGAAAACTTTTGAGCTGAGACTAATGATGACAGTTTTGAGACAGCAGAATTTTTCAAAGATGTAGATGGTGAGCATAAAAAAAAGGGCTATAATGAAAGTCTGTTTGCAACATTAACTAGAGTGTTTACCAGCGCAGAAATACCAGAAATTATCAACATACATCTTTGCTCAGGTAAGCTGCAGGACAATTTACAAGGCAAAAAGAGAAATTCCTCACTGAATTTACACAAATATAATGTATATTACCCCAACAGCTTAGTGTGAAAGACAAAAAACTTTAATTTCTACAAGCCACTTACTTGAGTTCTCCAAAGCAGAGAAAACTGCCTGTAGATGTACAACAAAAAGTCAAGGGCAAATCTTGAACAAGTAAGAACTATGTTAGCAATTCTCATGCGAGTTGTTCCAGTCATTCAGGCACGAAATAAAGGTTTTGTTGATCATGGTAACAAGCAGCAATACTTCAATAGAGTGTGCCAGAAATGAAAACTTCAGTATCATTGACCATTATACAGGTATTTATGGTCATATCTGGGAAAAAAATAAACATTAAATATACAGACAATCTATCTCTGAAATAAGTCAGTAGCATCCAAGCTAAGGTAAAAAGTATTGAAAATTAAGAAATTGCAACATGTCCCAGCACATATGGTTTACCTTTTATAGGAGATGAAATGCTAGATGCAGTAAAGGAAGTCTCAGAATCTCAGAAGTCAGATCTTGACTTAGTACATAACCCTATAATAAGCTAACAGCCTTCCTGTTTTACTTGACATCCTGTATGCCAATGTCAGAACACATGTGATACCTACATACTTGCCTCCTGCCTCCAATCCTTCTGAAACACAGAAATGAGACATCCTTTTGTCTTTAGGAAGCCAACAAATGAGCAGATTTGCAAAGTTAGGGCTCTGCTTCTATGACTTTTTCTTTTTTTTGACAGAAGCATGATCCCAGTGTATCTATAATGTAGCTGTGAATATAGCACAGGCTAACACTTGCAAACTTAGGCTGCATTCTTGGGTGGCTTATCAAACGGATCCAAGAAAGCTGGATCATGAATTCTGCTGCCAAGTATAGAAGAAAGAGCCAACAAAAGAGGATCAGTAACTCTAACACAAAACCAGTCCTAGCCAGCATGCTGCAGGGTAATATGTGGGTCTCGAGCATCAAAGATGGCACCAAAGGAAAATGGGCATTTTCCCCACTTTCCCTATACCCACCACTGAATCTGTTCCATTTTAAGTAACAGTCTCCCAGACCTTGACTATCTAAAGCATAAGTAAGTGAATAAAAATGAATAAAGATACCCAGGATTTCCCTAGATATTTAGGGGGAAAACAGTAATAATAAGAAAACAAATAAAACCAAAACAATAACAACAAAAGACGACCAAAAAAAAAATTGCCACCAACTGCTTTGTTGTCTACAAATACACCATACAAAGAAATATCTGTCATTGTCAAGCTTCTTCTTTTTGATTTCTTGCACTGAGAATCCAATTTAGAGATGTATTTCTGTAGCGCAATGGCGCTCATTCACCTATTAAGTTAATCAGTGGTATTTGTTCCCTCTGGATATGTTTTTGAAAAGTTTTTTTAATTCAGTCTCTTTTCAGGATGGCAGTCAAGACTGGAGCAAAACAAAATTAACTCTGATTGTACCAAGCTACCAAGCTGCATGACAAAGCACTACAGATGCTAAAATTCATCTATGGAAAGGCACAAAGTGTTCACAAACACCTGACGAGGCCTGCTTTTTTCTTATTTGCCAAGCTGAGTCTGAGAAAATTCTTAATGGATTGCAGCAATGAGGAACAGGAAGCTAAGAATGTGTTTACATGGGATAGACAGCCAATTGAGCTGATCCAAGCAGTACTTCTACACTACATACCACAGTACCATTAGTGGTGTATTGCACTCAAGGTAACAGGTCTTGCTGAGCTCTGCAGGCTATCAACTGCACAACTTCCCACTGCCAAAGAAGCCTGTTCAGAAATACCTATCCAGCTTAGTTAAAGAGAATAAAAAGACAATGAAAATTGTTCTCCCCCTGGCATAATGAGATATGATAAACTACTGCCCCATCCATCATAATATCCTTCCACTTTAGGCACGCCTGACATACAGGCTTAGTTTGGCTCCTTTGATGCACCCTCAGAACAATGCAAAGAAAGCCATAGCTGCAGTAGCCTGCTACAGCTATATAGTGGACACATTGAATATATGCCGCTGGCAACAGACTGGTTTGTAACGTCTGTATGGGAAGAGAGCCTCCAATGTCAACTTGAAATTCTATCCAACTAGTAAATGCTTTAAAGGTAATCAGTTGAGTTTTGCTTTGTGTTTACACAAAAGTTCACACACTGGATCCCTGATATTCATTTAAGCCTTGCAGTAAGGATCAGTAGTAACAGTCAAAGATATATCACCTTTAAGAAAAAAAGATTTTAAATAAATACTCTCTTGAGGATGTTTGACCTTCACTGCCTTTGAAGTGAAAAACAAAAACCAAAACATTACCCAAGGCTGTTGATCTTGCATCTTGTAACTACCAAGGGAAGAGGAGTGGAAAGGATGTGCATGCTGATTATCTTCGAAAACAAAGCCATAGGTTTGATCCAGGTCACAAACCTGCCTTGGCAGATATGTAATCCTAGAACTCCAAGGAGTAGCTGCCCACTTTCAAAATTTTCAAGTTACACAGGTATGTATCACAACTGAGTTTCCAGAGCAAAATTCCCTTACAGATCTGTGTGGCTGATATGTGAAAAGAAACAGCAAAGTGTTTCCACAAAAAGGCCAAACTCCATGCTGCGTAGGTCAGCTTGCTCTAGTCCCAGGATCTATGACCTTACACAGCTTCTGTTGTATGCAAGGCTGCAAATCATTACACCTTAATAGACCTCTAAACAGAAGGACCAGCTCTCTGCTTTGCTCCATGCATCTCTGGAGAAAGGGAACAAACATCCAATAGAACGGTGATCAATACATAGCTGACAAAAGAAATTACATAAATTATAGATGAAGGGTCATTTAAATACATTCAAACAACACAGCCCTTCAGATGCACTTGAAGTGCAGATCTTGTTATATGAAAATTGGCTTGTGATACATAATTGTACAGGGAACATTTTTCAACAGAGGCAAGTCACATCACAAACTCTGGCACAGCAGAAGACCAGCTGCTTCAGAGAGACAATACCAGCAGACGAATAGTAAACTGTCAGGTATTCAGGTATTTTCTGCTTTCCCAAGGTCCAGCTCCTTTATGTTAACTGAAATTTACATTTGGGTATTGACTGCTTTCAGCAAAGTGTTTTCTGCATCATGGTTCCACCCCTTTCATTGTCTGCTTGCTTCCACATTTCTGCCTCTCAGACCAAGGAGTGCTGAAGGCACTACTGACAATATTATTCATCTGTTGGCCATCCTTTTGCTCAAGGACCTGAGCTAAGTAAAGGCAAGCATTATCATCTTGCTTATACCACATCTGCACCAGAATAACTGCTCCTAGAGTAGTTCCTTAGCCATATCCCCTGCTCTTTCTGTGGTGCCAGTGAGAAATGAACTTCAGCATTGACATAACTAGTCCATGCATTTGTCATGAGCAAACTTCTCATTTTTCATTTTATTTATTAATCTCTCTCACATTTTTTCTTCCAGTTATCATTTTTCTCCTCTATTCTTCAAATGGTATCTGGAAAAACATGGGAAAGAGCAATCTAATTTGAGAGGAGTTTCCCCTCAGCTGAACAAAGGAGTGGGCACCCTCAAAAATAAGGCACTATAAGAAGTTTATTTTGCAACAAGTATAATGGAGTATGTTATGACTCCAGAGACAATTCTGCTTAAATCACAATAGCTGGCTACTTCAAAGGCACATTATCTTTACCTTGTCATATGCAAGGTGTGGGCAATTTCACATGGTAAACTGGTGCATTGGACAACTAATTAGATCTAATTTGCTCACTAACCAGAAGTATTATGTCAGTGATAGAAACACCAAGACACCACAACCTCCTCCAGGTTCTCTTATGCTATACTTGTCTAAAATCTACCTCCTTCTATACCCACAGCTTCTGAGCTTTGTATGAAGAAATTACAGAAAGGGAATATGTGCAGGGGTAACAGCACACACACAGAAATTTGCAAAAGTAATTGAAAAAGAAGTTTTGCACCAACTATCACTTTATCAACTGAGATCATGCCTCACTTTTCTCCTCAACGTAATCATTTTCTTGAGGAATACAACTTGATAGCCTGCCCCTAACACAGCTCTTACAGTCAAAATTACTTCATTCATACTTTCATACCTTCCCACTTTTAATACCTATTCAGCTGTATGCAAGAGTGAAATATCTCATTAAAATTTAGTCTAAGCAATTCTATTGAAAAGCTTGCCTTTCCCTTACTGTAAAATCTTTCTCTAGTTTGAATTTAAGCTAAGGAGACCTGTTCTGCTCACAGCAGCAACAAAATCCCACAAACACAAGACCAAATTGCTTCCAGGAGTTTTACCTTGCACAAAATGGCAAAAAGCAGCTACAAATGCATTCAAAGCTCCCAAGCCTGAGCATTCCTGTAGCATAAAAGAAATCCCTATCTAGTGTAGAGCTAATTCTACAGCCAGCACATGTAGTAACCTGGTAGATACCTAGAGCTCAGTTTCTGCAACAGCTAAATGCCTGAGTGTGAGCACAGAATTAGTGAAAGGAAATGAACTACTAAAATGGTTAAATAGCATGTAGCCTGCCTTGAGCTCTGTGTTGCCACAAAGCTGTAATCCAAGACAATTCAGGTAAATTAATACAAATTGCAGTCACCACAGTTGTATGTATACCAAAATAGATTATTCTGATTCCAAGTAGACACAATGCATAAAATCAGACCTTAAACTGTTTATAATAGGTCCAGATTACCTGGAACTATTATATTATGGCATAAGCCCTTTCCAGTCTCTATTCAGTTCTAGAATCACTCAGCACACAAGAGCAGAGATGAGGTATGAATAAAGTAGCATGGAATTCACAAGGTGCTCTAGCCCAGAATGACTTTACTGCTTTCCGGAGTTCTTCCCCAGAAGGAGCAGGGAAGAGTTTGTTCTAGCTGAGGACAGTCCATAAAACACCTTCTCTTACACCCAACTGCCAGCCTAGCTCATGCGGCCACCCCTTCTGTCCAGAATCACCGGCCACAGGAACCATTGATGATTCCTCTTTCTGCAGTCCTCCCCTTCACTTTCCTACTGGGGAAGCAGGAAGGGGAGATTAGTACAGAGGAAACCTATTGCAGGGATTATTTTCAGAATTCCTATATAAAATGCATTTTTAAGAAGTACCTGCGGGTGCTTTTTATTGCTACAGTATGCAAAAAAACAGTTATATGACAGTTACTCAAATAGGAGGAAAAGTACAAAGCATTAATAAAGTACACTGAAGTTCACTTGAACTGGGGTGATGGGATTACACTACCAGTTGGTAGTCAGACTGTCTGGCAACATCAGAGATCTTGGCATCTCCTGATAAGAGAGAAAGCAAGGGCTCCTCTCAGGAGCCATGTCTGACGTGACTAGCAGACAATTGGGTTAAGTGTTCACTATGCCTTTTTAGTCAGGACTCCAAAATGCAAATGCCAGGTACTGTAACTCGCTACAGATCAAGGTGGCAAGAAAATCCCTTCTTGTATTAAAAAGCCAAATAATCTAAGAATATTCTGGGTCAAACTACAATACAGATTTAGATGTACAGATGTACAAAATATGACATCACATGACTACATAACTAGCATAAAATGACCAAAGTTTAATTGGTCAGCAGCCAGTATGACCCTGGGTAGAAATATCTGCAAGTTGTATCATACTGTGCAAGAAATAAAAGCTGCAAAACCAAAAATATGAAAGTAGACTTGCAAAAGAAAGTACGGCAACATTCCCAGCCACAACTGTAAATCCAGACACAGTAATTTATTAGTAACACTAAATAAATTAACTATTAACTAATAATTGTAGTAACAGCAGTTATGAGAATGGACCGGAAGTCCAGAGGAAACCAGGTAATGCCTGACAAAAATATCAAAACCTTCCCATGACCTCAGTGTTTTTCACACCCATAGCATGCTACAGTAAGCAAACGACTATGCAATCACATCTTTACACGCAACCTGCATGCATGTCATGCATGCCACCATATTCAGAACAGCCTGATGAAATAGGATTTTATTGTTAGTAAAACTGTGCTGTAATGGAAGAGGGAAAGAGAGAATGTGAGATCAAACGATGAGCTCAGCAAGCCCTGGCAGAAGTAATTGGGCTTAAATAAAAGCCCAAAGGTTGGGGGGAAGAAAACAAGGAGCTCAGAGACATGCACATCTATCTTCTTTGAGTATTACCAAGGCATTCAGGCACTTCCACTTCCTGGCAATGCCTACCAAGTGTTGAAGGCAGCAGTAAGCATGCTAAAAAGTATTGAACACAGATAGAATTTCTTCTTTACTCGCTTCCTTTCCTCCTATTTTGTTGGAGGTTTTTTTCCATTTTGGTTTTCCCTCTAAATTTGCAGTTGTGCAGGCGGGTCCTGAAGGGAACTACCTTGCCAAAGGTGCATTTAGGCCAAGATTGTCTGCTCATGTTGAGCAGGCTGAATGAAATCAGTATTGAAACTCACTGCACAAGGGAAGGGAGTTACTGGTAAACCCAGTTTTGAAACAGAACTATTAATGAAGGAAGCAAATATTTTTGGGCAAAAGAGGGGGAAAAAGTATTCTGCATGGCCTAAAAATAAAAATACCATTTCAAATACTTTAATCTAAAAATTTTAGCAGGGTTCTAAAGGTTAAATGAAATAAAACATTGTTAACTAAAGCAGTTTTGTTTCTCTTCTTTTTATACCTGTCTACTAACAAAACTTCCACTTCTCACAAGACTGCATTGCAAACCAATGTTGCTGCACAGAACCCCAAAAAGATATAAAGCTTTGTTAGTCATATGAAATGCTCACACATCAAGGATGATGTCATTAGTATTCAGTTAGCTGTTCAACTACATAAAATACAGTTCTTCTGAAATTAGCTGGTAAATATTACTAATAATCCAAAGAGAAAAGGATTTTTCCATTGTACACATCCCTCAGTTGACCTTTAGATGCTGCTGGTCTGGTGCCACACTAAAATAAATTCTTATGTTCTCCCATATTTTCCTCATCTTACAACAACTTTGACTTACACATCATTTCTACCTCAATATTGTTTCTATTGTTAAGACTAATAACCAATATTTCCTACAATCACCTCAATAATAGCTATATAGACATGTTACTTGAATGATTGAAGATGTGGGTCTGGCCAACAATCTACAAGGTAATACCTATTTCCAGTGGGGAAAAAAAAATAGTAGCCCGAAAACTACATACCTCTACTTACACCTACACCGTCTTAACGTTGCTCCTGTTTGCCACCACAGTTCTGCCTGCAGAAAGAGTTGAGTTACTGAGTGATCCACAATTGACAGGACAATGGAAAGAGGACTTCAGAATAAGAAGCCATGGGCAACAGGGTGACACAAGCTGCAGTAGAATTTCTGGGTTAACAAGTGAGAGGAGAATACCTGAAATTGCTAGAATTGATACCAGCATGGACTAATGTACGCATATACCTGTCACCACATAGAAGCAGAGTGTGGAAGGCAAACCAGTTACAGATTGGTGCTGAGCTGACACCACCTTACACTGAGACAAGTCGGAGCAAGTATCCGATCCCCAAGGGCTACTTGCTGGAGTGATAACTGGGGCAGGTTTTAGTTAACTCCCTGCATGTATGTCCCTGTTTAAAGTTTCTCTGACATAATTTATCCTTCACTTGGCCCACCTACTATAAGAGCTTAACAGTGTCATGTTGCTTAGTGTGCCTTTTGCCATGGGGAAAGGAGAAAGCCAAAGGATTGATGCATGTTCTTTTTTTTAGAAAGGAACAGAAGAGGAGTACTTCCCCAAAAAGCTGATCCTATACTCAGCATCAGCTAAAGCAGGGTATGTCCCTGCGAAGGCTTAGAATTATAACTGTCCTTTTCTATACATCATTGATTCTACTAACAGAGCTGCAGTAACTCCTCATTGCAATAAATTAAATTTTCAATTCTTGCTCTGCAAATTAAAGAATTACCTAAACAATTGTTACATGCAAATTCCCTGTAGAAGGGAGGCAGCAGGATATACTGCATCTCACTTTAACAAGCAAGTTCACCTCATGCAAAAGCCTTATTACAGAGCTACAGTCCCTCTTCCCCCAGACCCTAAAACCAAAATTCCTGCCATACCCATAAATTCCAGATAGCTTGTGGAGTCCCAAGAGCTACTCTGTAATGAGTTTCCACCTTCACAGGAACTACATTATTCAAAGGACCTTGTACTTCTAATTTGTCATTGTAATGTGTTCTTCGATACCTTGCACTGACATTGTGTAATTTGACAGTGTTACATGAATTGGTCTCTGAAGACAAGTTATCCAAGAATATTCCCAGTGCCATTAGTTTCACTGCTGAACATGGCTACTTTCACAAGAAGGACAGAGGATGTAGTTATTTTAGAATAATTATTTCCATATTGGTTAATTTTGTTACAAAGAATAAAAGTGGCCTCAGTAAAGCTTAAACAACTTCTACCACCCTCTCTCTTTTTAAGTCTCCTAAAACAAAGATGAAACTGCCAAAATGGCATTGATCAAAATTTATCATGTTCTGCAACAAAATGTTCAGTGGCTTAAAAGGGCTTAAAAGTCTTTGTGGATGACACTACTTTGTCATAAAAAGCACCTAAAAAACATTGTACAGTAGCTCCACAAGCTAAAATACATACTTCAAATCATGCACCAGCAAATCGCTAGCCATCAGTAGCACTGGCACATGGCTGAAGTTCTTTATGCAAGGAAGAGAACAGATTTGAGGCCAGTAAGGAAAGACCAGTGATGGCAAAACATATATGCCAAGTCTGGCACATCACAGGATTTACTCCTATTTGGAGTACGCAGTACCATTCATTTGCATTTCTCCTCAAATAACATGCTGTTCTAAAAAGGAGTGCTCCAGGGTTTGTCAGATTATCTTTGAGGTTTTCTGGTTTGGTTTGAGAAGGGGTTTGTGGGGGGTCCCCTCCCTTTTTTTAACAGCTATTATCCATAGTTTACTCTGATAATTACTAGATGAGCATCATTATCACACATGTCCCTTAAAGCATATTTTAACATAGTTTAAGTAAGAATAAAGGAACAGCTACCACTGTAATCAGTGAAAAGTGCAACTCGTTAGCCCAGACTATTACAGATGTGGGAAAAGAACTCTATAGAACAGACACTTAACTGCTTGATTATGTTTAAAATAAAATAACAAAATAATGATGATATAAAAATTAATGGTAACAAATTTGGCAGAAAGCTACATTGACATTTCAAAATAACATCAGTCAGAACAAGTATGACTTCTAAGCAAAGTAATAGGAATTCTCAGCTTTACATTCTTCAGCTTTGCTGAACGGGGGTTGCAAAGTTACAGCTCAGCTCCCAATAACGCAGTGTACTGCTCCCTCTGCTGGAAAATCCATCCTACTACACAATGCAAAAATACATAGAGATGAAGCATTATTATAACATACTTCTGACTCCTCCTGCTGGGAGAGGTCAAGACTTTAACGTAAACACAGCTCAGTGCTTTTGGAATGAATGCTACGTTTCCTTAATTTATTAATTTGAGTAGAGTGCTTCATTTTTGTGAATTAGTTGGGATCCTAAATCAAAGGATTATAACAGTTACTATTTAAAATCTCAGTTGACAACACCTTTAAAAATTAATTTTCACGATTAATGCACACTGTTTCCTTCCAGGAACTTTTTTTTTTTTATTTCCAGAAAGGAGGGAAGAAATGCTATGTTTGAAGAAAATTGTAGAAGCCCATTGTTCCTCAAAGATAAAACAATGAGTCAGTAAGTGCTTTGCAAGAACTTCCATACACAGATACATAAACTAATTTTAGGTTCTAGTGATGCTGAAATGAATGGTTAGGTGCCAAACACTGGTTGAAACCAGTAACAGTGCAGCAAATAACCAACATAATTTGAAGAATACTGTCTGCTAAGATGAAGAACCAATGGAATTACTTGTTCTGCATAAATATTTCACAACTAGCATAACTCATGCAACCATAACACTGCAAAGAGGTTTCCCTAACAAACCTCTATACTGAGGAAATACATACACAGACATTACTTTTTGGATACCTGTTGTCGTGGTTTAGGCCGTAAATCAGCCACGCATGACACCTGTCCATGCTGCTGGAAATATCTGCTGCCAAAATACAGTTGACAGAGTGATGAATTTGGGTTGGATACCTACACAGATTCAAACCACTTCAGTGTTTCCAAGAACCAGTTACCAAAATTCCACTCAAGTCATCAGAAGAACTATCAGGAAAATGAGTGAATAACACATCAAAAAACATTTTCTTAAATGAGTCATTTATTTTGTTTAATAGCTGCATCATACACTTCAGGATGACAGTATTCAACTTAGTTATCTAAATTGCATCACGATGGAACACATTTTCTGAAAAGAACAAGCTGTAATGAGTTGCAAGTCAAAAAAATACAGTCTTATTAAATGGAGGAGTAGTTAGTACCCATGAAATCCTGAGGACTGCTTTCTATCAGCAAGGTCTGATTCATACACCCTCCTGTGCCGAGTCTGTTCCTGTGACAGAAAAATTACGTACTCTCCTTCCAGCTCTACAGTATTTTGAATATTTTTTTTGCACCCATGTGTAGCTGGTGTGCAGCCAGCTGAGGTAAAGGGCACTGTCAGCTTTGTTACCGAGAGGTTAAAAGGGTAGAAGGGCCTTGCTACAACTCTAGTTCCTACAGCCCTAACAGACAAAGAATTCAAGTATTATGCAGAGATTTTCATCTTTCTCTAGTCTCAATAATGTCAACTTCTCAAAAAAAAAGATAAGAAAAATTCAAGCTGAATCAACGCAACTTCTGTGACAATCCCAAGTTTCTGGACAGGGGATGAACTTGGATAAATGTACCCAAATCAAGTGCATTTGGGTGGTCAGATGTAAGATTGTCCCATGTCCATTTACATCAAAACCAGCTCAATCATTAACACAATTAGAATGCAAAAGGATTTTGCACAGTTGTCCACTTAGAATGAGGTTCTATCTACACGCAATATTATCGCAATGCAGCCATTTATAAACTCAACAAAAGTATTATACTTTGGGAGCCCAAATCTTGTGTCCCCCAACTATTACTCAAGCCTATAAGATTCTAGCATATAAAAAAGCCTGCAATCCTCAGGCACAGCACAACCTGTGTTCACACTGCCAAGCTTTTATCAGTGTTGCTTGCTGCGAATAGCACCTACCTGTGCTATCCCCATGAACATAGGGCAAGTGCCAGCTAGCATTAATCATGGCAGGAAGAATGCAAACAGCTAAACAGTATGGACTACCACATGCCATTGTCTCAGTGCCTCCTGACACATTCACAGTTTTCTATCACAGACTACCATGACCCTTCAGATGAATGCTAACTAGTACTTAGCATAGTCATCCTGTTCAACTTAAGCCAGCTGATTTCTGCACCATAAGCCTTAGAGTAAAAATCTTGTCTAGCAATTACCATTAAACACTGTGAAATTACATTTTAAAACCTGCCTGAATTGTTGGCTTTCCTTTGCAAGTGACTGACCCACACAAGGCACGCATGGTAAGCAGTGCTGAAGACTGCCTTCCAACAAAAAAGCTCCACCCAAAACATGTAAGCAGTATCAGAAGTCATCCCTGTGAACATCAAAGAATGTTATCATCTTCAGAATTATCTTCTTACTTCTTCAATCCAGGCAAGGGCTCTTGAGTTTCAACTGATGAATTTTGGACACATATGATAAGTTACTGGAAAATAAGAAATGACAAATGAAAAGGTATTCAGAGATTCATTCAACTCAGGAGAAATAGTTAGGGAAACATAAAAAATAATGCAGAAGATCTGAAAATGGAGATAATATCAACAGAAGTATGCAAAGGAAACCAAACCAGAGAGGAACAGGAAACAAATTACCCTGCAAGTTTCACACACAGCTGCACAATCAATAATAAAAAATGAAGCTCAGAGTCGAGGATATGCCCGCAGAGCTGTCTCGGAGTGAATCTCAGGTGGCAGATTTCTCTGCAGCATTTTGGGGGTTAGAACTTAACAGTTTTAAAATAAATATAAGAGAATCCAGTATTTCTTGACCACTTTAAAATGTGATATATTGTTATAGCTGCTCTTCAGGGCAGTCTCCTTTTACAAATGACATCACCACAGTTTTGCTGAAGTAAGGTACTGGACTGGGAATCAAAATCCATTAAACATTTTAAGTGCCTTGACAGCATGCATTAGGCTGCCATAGATCTTTGACCAAAATGCATATAAACCCAAGAATAAAAAAGATATTTAAAATAGTACCTAGGAAACACAGCTGCTCTAATCTTTTCCTGCATTTCCCAATAAGTCACTATGCTGACTATGGCTGCCAGCTACAGTGACCTAACAATTTTCACAAAGGAAAAAAAAAGGCCATCTCTTCAAATGAAGACGATGACTCATTTCTGCAACATTCATCAGCAAGGAAATAATAACCTGAATGTGTGAAGACACAGCGTAAGCATTGGCAAGGAGGGGAATGGAAAAGGAGCATCAAGGATGACAGGGATTCTGTACCATACAGACCCTGTGGGTTAAGCTGGATTGCAAGTAACAACCCAGAAGCTTTCAAATTGTCCTATCCTATACCTCAAGCTTCTCTTAAGACTGTCAGAAGCACTAGGATTCTTTTCACTTCTGTACTCTTACTACAGCAAGAACTGAACACACAAGAACTTTTATCAACCTTTTTCTTCATGGAATGTCTTCTGAGCCCAGCAATGATGCACAGCCCTTAAAAAAAAAAACAACAAAAAAAACCACAAAACAAAAAAACCAACAATCAAGTCAGATTTGCCCTTTTTACAATAACTTGTTTCCATATATTGCTCCAAAGTTTCATGATATGTATTAAAAAAAAAAAAAAACAATAAACTATACAATTTTCTGTATCTTCTCCTTCAAAGCAATCTTTTTCAAATTGCATAAATAGCACAGACCTACTCCCAAGCAGTAACTGAATATTTTCTGCAGATGACCTCTTCTTAAAAGGTTTTACCTTAAAGCAGGGACAGGGTACAAACAAATGAGAAGAGATGGTCTCCTTTGACTCAAGCTCTTTTTCCCAAGGAATCTTTTTTGAATGACTTAAAATAGCCATGAGTTGTTAGCAGTTCAACCTTCAACATTTAGCAAAGCTGTATAAGCACTCTATATATTACAGGTATGATTATTTTCAAGAGACTATTATATTGGCAACCCTTCCATTCAAATAAGTAATATGCTATTCAAACACCATATTTCAGCTACAGCTTTCATAAAATGGTGGTTTTAGAGCTTTTAATTTCTGGGGTGATGCCAGAAATTAAAGTATAAAAGACAGCTTTAGCAAATGACTAATCAATCTTTCCAATTTAAACAGGCGTTGGATCAAGCTCCAATATAAAGAAGTTGTTGAGCTTTTTCCTGACACCACTGTAAAATGTGTTAGAATGTACAATGAGATACATCACATTGATGGATTTTGTCCTGTTGATAGGTGCTTTTCAACAGTTTCAGTAAACATTTTAAATACAAACAAGCTATTTGCCAACGATATTATTTAATCACAGAATATGTATAAATGTTACCTGAATTGCAAGTGTCATCATTTTGCTTCCTACTCTACATTCTTTAATCTGGAGCTTTTTTTTTTTTTCCTCATGAAAGTATTTATGCACTCAGCTCCTACTCTCATGTGTGGTAAGCCTCTGACTATGCACGTCTAAATCTCATTTTGTCGTGGCTTTGTCCTTTTTTTCCATACCATGCCCAGAAGGAACTCCGAACCAGCAGCAGGGCTCACTGCACAATTATTAACTCCAGTGGGAGACTGTGTATGCACCAACAGTTTGGGAATTTCTCAATTATTTTAAGGACTACTTTACCTCTAACTCCCGAGGTTGATTTTCAGTTTTATCACAGGCACATTTAGCTTCAATTTAATGCTGTGTTTTGTGTTAGTATTTCTTTAATATACATAAACCTGTAATTTTATAAGCTAACATTGAGAAATACATATTAAATGTAATGAAATACTGCAGCAGTCTCCAGCAGTGAACTGTTATGTTTTCTATTTTTCTATTTATCTTAAATCAAACCTGCTATTATTTGTAATAAATAAATTCTTTGCTAAGTTGAGCCCATTATCCTTTTCCAGAATTGTTCATATTGAAAATTATTAATTTGAGCAAATATGAACTGGGAATAATGAATATTTGCATGAATACAAGTGAGCTAACAGGTTGATCAAGAACTGCATTTGTCATTCTTCCCCTTTTACTGTGGTGTAGCTTACCTAATTTGCCCCACAACAGTATGATTTATTCTTTTGAATTCAGAAAAAAAGTAGGAAAAATAGTTTCCAATACAAGGTAACCAACCCATGTTCCATGCACATGTGTTGCTTCTTCCTACAATAAGGACTGGAAGCTCCTACATCCAAAGAGA
>JAOEHX010045636.1:0-12597 GCA_025448015.1 Bolborhynchus lineola
AGCTCTAGGGAAGATGCTCATTCATATTCCCTCCAGCTGCCCCAGAAGGCACAGAAAAGCTATGAAATGAGGGAAGTCATATAATCTATGTTTGGATTTTGCTTAAAAGCATATTAACCCCCCTCCTTTTTTTCTTTCGGTGGGATTTCCTTTGTTTTACTGAGCAGCTGCAGGCTGCAAGGTCCCGGAATTGTAATTTTGGCCTGCAAAAAAGCCATATACTGTCACAGTGTGTATTACATATCCAATAAAGCCTGACTATTGCATCCTCTGGGCACACTTTAAAATAATTGCTTATAAAAGCACATACTCATCTCAGCTGCACTCATTGGAAGGCCCAACGACAGAAAAGGCTCCCCAGACCACAAATTCTCCTTATCCTCCTTCCTTGCACCTATCCTTCTTCACCCCCAGTCCTCCACATAAGCTTTCCCAAGGGAATCACTCTATGATTTCCTCTGCTCCTTCAGCTTCCGTCAGGAGTATGAAGGTGGCCCAACACATAGCAGAGGAAGTGCCTCAAGGGCAAGCTCATGGCAGAAGAAAGGGAGTGGGATTGTCCTATCTATCCTGTAGATGATGGAAGGATGTCTTCTCCATCTTTTTCTCCACAAATAGCCGCTTCTCCATACACAGAGGAGAAGTAGGGCCAGACCATAGTGATGTCTGTTAACTTGCCTATAAAGATACTCTGCCACCCTGATGGCTGCCATCACTCTCTGCCTTTGTGCATAAGGTACTGTTCAAACATCAAAACTCCTGCGTAACACCAAAACCCCACGATTTCTCCAATTAACTTTGCCTACAAATCCCAGGCACTTTTCCTTTCCTCCTTTACTTCTTAAATCCTTTGTGCAAGCAAGGAGCCCATAGCCCTTTCTTGGCTGTTTCACCCTGTCTCAGAGTGACTGTTAGAAATTAGTGACGAGTGAACATCCAGTGCTTTGCAGTTTGGGGTCACTTCACTTTAAATAAGCATCCAAACGTTCACAGTTGAGCTAGCCAAAGCTCATTTGTCTTGAAATTTTCTCACACGATTTCAGGCATGATTTCTTCTGGCCACAGCTGGGAATATCAAGAGAACAGTCCTCTTTGCTGTGTTCCGGCATGTTTGGCTCTAGCGCTAGCCAGAACTGGAAGTTAGAAGAAAAAGATCTCCATCTGTTTGCCTATTATCTATCCATTATCTATCTATCTATCTATCTATCTATCTTATCTATCTCTAATGTACTTTATATAATGCATGTGTATAAAAACTTCAAATCCTCAGAGCCCTAATGAACCAATTCAGAATTGGTTTCAATTGGACATAGGTTTTGGAAATGGTCCTTAATTTCTAATCTAATGTGGACATACCTATTACAAATCAGTATGTCACTCCATTTTGAAGAAAAGAACTCATGATATCTGACTGGGGGATTTCATGTGCGTTTTTAAGGATATCCATTTACGGAAAGTAATAGGCAGAACTTTATCTGCTGGCAGCTCATTGCGAGAATTCCAGGTAGGGGCTTGCAATATTTACACAAGGTGTTTCATTGTGAACTTTCTGAATGTGAAAGTATTAAAACTCAAGAAATACACATAGTGAGCTGCAAGAAACTAATTCTCTTCCTTTTATTTTTGTACTTGCAAGCAATCTTTGCCAGTCCTCTTTCTATTCCAGAGCAAAATAACACCCATAAAAGACCAGAGAGTGTCTGCTCTCTGCAATAGTTCTGCTTGTTTTTAGCAGGAGGGGGGCAAAAAAAAAAAGGGTTGAATTTGTTACAGCTGGTGGGAGAAATCTGGTTTTGTCCGTTTTACCTGATTGTTGCTGAAACCATATGTACAATATAAGTGTAAAGATGCATGCCTATAAAGAATTTCTGCTGTAGAGGTTTCTGCAGGGTTTTCCTGAAGTCTGACCTTCAGCAATCATGGTTTTGCCTTGTTTTACAGAGATCTAATTGTTCCTAATTTCCTGTCGATAAATGGTACAAGGTGTGGAGTTGCACTTCTAATGTTAAATTTCAATCATTTGTCTGACTTAATAGACATGAATAGCTCTTTCAAATCTAAGTGCTTTCAGTTCATGTAGGACATATTTATATTGAAAATCTATTTTGAGTGGGTAAAGTCATTATTCAGCATGTAGGAAAATATTTCCTACCTATGGTGGTCAAACTGTGGGGGAGCTGTGGGCACAGGGCTTGGATTTTCCAATCTCAAGAAACTGACTCAATAGGGTGATTATATTTCTTCTTCCAGTGAAAATCACGATGGGTTTCTGCTTGCCACAGGTAGGTCACAATCAGCTTGCAGACATCCTACCTTTGGTATAATCCTGGTGCCATAAGAATAATGCTTTCTCTTGGAAACATTCATCCTTTAGCATCTTTCTCCTCTTACGCAGGGTTTCTGGTAAAGACAAGTGTTTTTAATGGACGGATTTTAGCGTAAATCATAAATGTGTCATGCAGTAATCTGCTTTTCGCAACCAGTTGCTCCTGCTGTCACTAATAAGGGTTTCCTTAGGCTGAGGTAGACTGTAAAGAAATCAGTGCATGCAGTGTAGGGATTAATTCTTCAGGGATTAGTTCTTCTGCATTCTTCTCCCATTGCCCACAGAGGCAGGTGGGGAAGCTGCCTGTATCACTGCCGTGCCTGTGGCATGTAGTACTTGCAATGAGGGATACTCTGAGTCACAGTGGCAGTAGCCAAGAACACATCTAGTTCTAGGAAAGGAGTGCTGAAATCTCTATCAGAGCCCCCTTCTGAATGTCTTCATCTAAAATATATGGCAATATTTCTGCTGGACCTTGATCTTGCTAGATGTAGTGTTTCTACCAGTTAATACTTCAAAGGGGCAATAAAGTCCCAGGAAAAATTGCTTTTGACCCATGATGATGCAATTAGGGATTTGCAAAACTATTTTAACAGGATACAGGAGAGCATATAAGAAAACTATTAATAGTAACTGATAAGCCACTTCAGGTAAAGTTATTTGTGTATAGGCGGTAATCACTTGACTACTGTAGACATGAGTAATGTTGCAATAAATTGCAATTTACTGAAATCTTTTAGTCAGTAGTCATTAATCCTGTAAGACTTCCGTAGATGAACTTGTGCCTATGCTGCTTAACACTATTTAGGAGCAGATTTAAAAAACCATAATGGCTCACCACATAATTTTCCCAGCCAGTATGGATCCTGAATCAGAGTAATTATTCTAATTACAACATCCGAGTGTTTGATATATTTCATTCAGTTTTACACGCTCTTTTGAAACCTCTTGACAGGATACTGAATGTTATCTGAGACTTTTCTACCTTTCTGAAGCACTCAATTGCACCAAAAAATCCATTCATTTCTCAATAAAAGGTGTTATTCCTCTATTTGTTGCGTATACCACTTTCTGAGCACTGAATCAATGAAAACTGACTGTATTTTCCTTTGAAAAGATATGTATCAGAACTTTTCCTTAATATAGAGTGGTTTACTATAATTCAACTCATAGTTAATCTCATCCTGCACAGATAACATTTTGTACTTAAATTTTGCTCTTTGAGCTTTTCAGCCTTTCAATTCCAGCACTGGGTCCATATCAGGTTTCCTCTCTTAAATAGCTCCCCTGTCTGTTTTGTATAACTTCCAATGGTTTGCAGTGTATCTTTGTTTCAAAATCAGTTGGTCTGCTCTGCTGAGACTATATATGTCTCTGTTGTGTTTAACTATCCCCTGCAACCTGTTAATAAAGCATAATGGGTTTGCAGAGATAAAAACCTTACCAACAAAATAATGTTCCTTTCATTACAAAACAGACCCTGAAAAAAACAAAGAAGTAGGGGCATGAAATGAAAAATATTTCAAGAGAAGAAATATCTGGGTCACAGCTTTTCTCAATTTTTGTAATTTAATGCAGCCTGGAATAATTGCTGCATGCATTCTTTTGAAATCAAGTCCTGTAATGTTCTTATTGCTCAATCTCTGTTTTCAAATGCTCCTGGTAATGTACATTGTTCCGTTTTCCAAATAACTACACTGTAAAGCTAAAGAAGTAAGTTGAATCAGAGTTTATCCAAATATTGAAAAGAAACGTATCCATCCACATCAGCCTGTTAGCTGTTGGGTTCTTCGTGGGAAATTAACTCCACTTCTGAAGGTCTCACTGCCAAAAAGCCCCAAAGTCTGGAGAAAAATATACTCTAGTGAAGGAGATGGGGGAAGTGAAAGACTTACAGCTCAAACCTCAGGTAGTCTTAGGGAAATCTGAGGAAATTAAGTAGTGCGTCAATGATGCGTAGGCTTTTCGCACCATGTATGCAACGCTGTTTGGAGAAAGCAGCGGGATCATGCATGATTTCTTCTTCAGGATTGTCCCCTTTTCCTCTTATGTGTGCTGCAGCGATATTTAAGAGCATTCTGAAGCAATTTAAAAGCATCTGATCGAGGTAAAAAGGTTAAAGGCTTTGTGTACAGTCCCTAGGAATTAACTGGCAGTCCCAGATTTACATTACAAAAAACCCACTGAAAAACCAGTTGAGTGAGATTTGCACTGCCCCTCAGTTTAGGAGTGCTGGAGGGGGAGGTTCTGGACAAGGAATAGCAGAAAAGCAATTGCACCCTCACTTGTCAGCAAATAAAATGTGGGCATATAACGCCTTTGGTTTGACACAAAAGTGTTTTTCTTTCCCTTTAGAGTCACGTTTTTCTGCACACCACTTCATATGCCACCAGGTCAGGGGAAAGATATGGAAGATAAGTACTGAAGAAAAGTATCTACTTATCTGCTAAAGAGAAAATACTGGCAGGTTTTCAGATTAGGCATAAGTGTTTGAAAAGCTCGTCTATTAAACTGAAAGATTATTTTCCACTCAGTGGCAAAAAAAATGAAGCACTTGAAAAATCTCAACGTATTTAATGAATCTTTCATGAAAAATAGCAGCCTGCAAGTGCAAAGTGTAGCTCACAAGTTAGAGTTATGCGTTCTTGGTATGTCCTTGCACACATGCCATTTGAAATTAATAGACTTAACCTATCTTCAGGTTTGTTGTGTCTGAAGAGAATCAGTTTTCAAATGGGAAAAGGAGGAAAGCTTAAATTGTTTTAGTGAATACTTATCCTCCCTCTTAAACACTGCACTCTATCACCATCTCTTCACATACAGTCAAGAAGCATGCTGGTTTTTAGGTGGAATTTATTACTTTAGATCTGGGCCATTTCTGTGGCTGAACAAAGAGGAGTTTGATTTGTCTGAAGACAAGTCAGGAACATCCATCCCCCTTTTACCTATTGCTAGATTTCTTGTCCTACCATTGGAGACCAAACAGTTTTTGCTATGGATGGTTTCCATCTGCCCAACTAAATTGCAATGACATTTTTAACTGCAGAAAGTCTTACGCTCCCCCTCATTCCCAGTTTCTATCTTTGGTTTAGTACAGAGATCTGACTGGCCCTGCAAAAGAAAGCTTAAATTAGAAAACCTTTATCTGAGGTGTTTCCTATCAATACAAATAGGTGTCTCTCTTACTGATTACTCTTGCAGGAATAAAGGTTAACCAGTTGAGTTCAATAATTACTGATATTCTCCAACACCCAAGCTGGTGGTGTGGTATTGCTAAGCTTTTAATGGCACTGCATAAATGGAGCAGATTTTAAAATGCTTTAACCCTGTTGAAATTTAATTATAGAGCCTGTTTTGGGTTTTTCTGAGAAGTCACCCCTATGTTCATATTAACAAAATTGTCTGGATTGCCTTTAAGAATGTTTGTAAGGTGTTAAGTCTTTGTTTTTATTCCTTATGATGATGATGGTAATTGGATTGCACTGCTGGCTTTTTTGGTTAGTTTGGTGGGATTTCTCCCTATTCATATGATTAGTCATAATGACCACAAATAGCCGTATTTCCATCTGAATAGGTAGAGACACTCTGACTAATGCAGGAGTGCTTATAGAGCAGAAGCCCAGCTCTCCTTGTGTGCCTGATAGCAGTGTTAAAAAACCAGCATTCACCTTGGGTTAAAGCTCCCATCATTGTGTATTTAACACAACTACCCACTGTTGCCTGTGTCTGCTTGCTTTAACTGTGGTGGTGTCAGGGAGGATGCACAACGCACACTGCTGTTGCCCCCCAAAAGTCTCCTCATCAGGTAGAAATAACACCAATCAAATTAGTTACTGAATTTTACCTATTATTTTCTTATCTGGAATAATCGAAGAACATCATCACCCCTCTTAATTCTTCGCAAATAATTGATCATCTGTCATTTTTTCTTACCAATATTCAAATACCATTTCTTTTTATTTTTTAGCCATCAGCTTTACAGGAGAGCATTATACAACTTCAGTCCATGATCAAAGGACTCACCATTTTGTGCCAAGTTTCCAACATGAATACTTGCGTTCTAAATTTTCTTTCCATTAATTTGTTGCTTCTTTAATTGTTCTTGTCAGTAAATGTGTTCATTACTGGAAAGGGAAACTTAAAAAGAACCTAAGTTACAGTACATTCAATAAGGCATTAAAATGAGTATTCCTGGGAACTCTTTTTGTAGTGTTTTCCCAGCAGCACATCTTCCAGTGGACAGCTCTGCAGAGAGCTCAGGGAGAAAAGGAACCTAGGTCATTTTCCATGGAAATCCTTGTTCATTTAGCCCTGAGACTGCAAGACTGGATGCTGTTTGGCAAGACATAATTCAATAACAGCATCTTCCCTGCCTGGGAATATAAGTCAGTTGCTTGGTTTATCTGAGAAACCCTGAGTTTTGAAGCATGGAAGTAAGCAGCTGGTTGAGAGGATTGGAAGCAATTTTGCTTGAAAATGTGGCCCTTTTCAAACAGCAAAGCTCGGCTATCCATATTCTTTTGGAAATCTGAGTTGATTGCTTCTTTGAGAGAGCTTAAATAGATCTATTCTTGGTGGTAAGCCCTGTGTTTTCATATCCATCCCTCTGATAAAAGAAACTTAAGACAAAATGAAAAGAAGGACTCTTTCCTCTGTTTGCAGAGGAAAATGAAGGAAGGCAAAGAAAGCTCAGACTTTTTATTGGAGGGATCATATGGTTGCTGCAGGACCTTGGTATCCCTTCTTGTTCCTGAGACATGGGTCCCTTCTCCTTCTCTCACCATCACACAATGTCTGTGTGGCAGCTTCAGTATCTGCTCTGATGGGATATGCAATTTATCTTCATTTCATGCTAAAAGAAGGACACTACAATTAAGAAATCTTCACTACTTAGGCCTCCCAAAACCAATTAAATAGAATCTTTAAGAAGTCTTTTAGGAAGCCCTGATTCCAGCTCAGATTTCCTTGGTTTAGGCCCATTTGGAGTGACAGGTATTGAAGGGCTGCAGGAGTAGAACAGTGTAAAATGACACCTGAAGCACCTCAGAGGTTCCATTCTACTTTGGTGTCATGAATTTAAACAATGTTGTTACAGATTCATGAATGAAATCGGTTTAGCAATCAGGGACCAATACATCTTCTGTCACATGTATAATCACACATACAAGGTATAGTTGCACACAAAGAAGAGCAAGAGTTAGTGCTTTATTATATTTCATTCCTACCAAAGCTCAGACTTTGTTCTTTTTGACATATTCTATGTTATTAGCTCAGTTGTCAGGGAGAGATGCCGCTATGTCCTCCTATCACTTTCTGTGGTTTGGAAAAGGTCATAAGCTTTCTTCTAGCAAAATTAGGATTGATCAGGCAGAAAACTTTCTCCAGCACACTATCTGCCCTTTGAACTGAAAGCAACATGTTTCATCTGACCCAGCCTATGCTGATGTCAAAATCTGAGTTGGTCATCCTTAGAGTGAATAGAAACAAGCACCTACAGGACCTTAAAGACCTTGCAGTAGTCATCACACCTTAAATACTCCTTTTCCTCTCCACTGATTTATGAGAGACCCTAATGAATCTCTCCATGTGTAAGTCATCCTCATGTATGGCTAAAGTGCAGGAAGATCTGTCTCATTCTGGCATCACATCTGCCAGTTTTACCTGTATTTTGAACACGTATTTGACTTCTTGGCTACTAATGGGTTAAATGGAAAGCCACACACTGCTAAAGGTTCAGGTCAGTGCTCTGAGATTTGGAAGGATTTGCTTTCTTACTGTTTTATTCTGTAGAAATAACATCATTCTTTGCTGTGAAGAAAAAAAACCCCACACAACAAAATAAAACATCTGTTTTACTCTTCACATCAATAACTACATTCATCAAACTCTGCTAAAGCTGCTGAAGCAGAAGACCATCAAAATATGGGAACCACTGTAATGTCTGTGGGGAATTCACGACTGCTGTACCTGGGAAGAACATGAGTCACAGTATATCTGGCAAGTGCAGGGGCAGTGGAGAATACATCTTGCAAGAGGAAACAAAGCGATGTCAAAGAGAGCAGATGGATTGCATTGTGCTTTGCAGACTGGAAGATGTTCTGTTGTCTCCTGGAGTAAAGCAGTTGCTCTAAAGCATGTTTCATAGCACACTTACTGCTGATGTAGTGGCCACTGTGCTGGAAGCAGCTGAGCCCTTCCCAGCACTTCCAGCAGCCAAGTCTGAGCATCCTGATGGCATCATCCTTGGAGACAGTGTGTCTGAGGACAGGCAATGACAAGTTTAAGGTGCTTGATAAGTGACTTCAAGTGCACAAGAAAGTGTTAGATGAACAACAGCAATGAGGCGGCAATTAGGGGACATAGATCCTGTGGAGGTCTTGAAGATCCATCCCTTTTTATTAATGAGAGACTTTTAATGGCAACACATGTGGGGTAGATGTAACACAGGGCCTGCTGGGCAGGATCCTTTGATCCTTTGCAATTCAGATGCCAACTGCTCTGTGTGGACCAGCAAAGCAGTCTGCGTGTGCTTTAGTTAAAACTTGAATGCATTGACCCAGTAACTCTTTGCCATTGACCCCAATGAAGGCAGATGTGCTGAGGTCCTCCCCAGCATGGTGCTGCTGGGAGCACCAGGTCATCACTCAGCTGTTTCTCACAAAGGTGTTTAGAAGATGTGCATGACCTGCCAGAAAAATTTCTCCTTGCCTCCTTGCTTAGGAGTAGAATGTCATGCCCCCGAAATCAAGTGGGAAGATTACAACCAGGTTTTCACATTGCAGTGTCTTCTGTTTACAGCCACTGAACTGTGTGACCAAATGCTGTGTCTGTGGATGAGCTGGAAACACTCTGCTAGGCCTCAACTAATTGGCACAGGACCCAGTAACATGGGTATCCAACCAGTCCTTTCACATATAAAAGCTTTTAGTTGTGTATTTCTACTCACTCATAATTCGTCTGATGAACACGCACAGATGTAAGGGTAAAAGGTTGTGTGAGATTCAGGATGTTGCCATCAACTGTAAATAGCCTCCCTGAGCTGCTCAAATGTTATTTTAATAATAATAGTAGCAATATTAATTTATGGTAAATTGAAAAGGAGAACTAAAGCAAAGGGAAGTTGTGCCGGGAAGACACAAAAAATCAGAGAAGCCTCTTCTTCTTCCCAAAATTGGAAAGCCACCCTGGGAGAGGTGAGGGCTGTGCAACCTCTCCTCTCCATTTGCACAGCCTGTGGCCAAAGCAGGGGTTGTACCAGCCACCTATGGTCAGCTGTGGGTAACCAGAGCACCTTGCACCACCAGCATCACCCACTAGTCTCTGCTGCAGCCACTGCTGGTTGGTCCAGCTGGCTGGCATGGGAGCTGCTTGTCAGGTGCTCCATTGGACCCCCCCAGAATGGTCCTGGGAGAAGTGCCAAGCTTGCCCTCAGGGACGCTTTCCTTGAGCAGCTGAGCTTGCTCTTCTCACACACCACACATTGCATGGGCATTTGAGCAGCTACCCAACCATAAAATAAGCATAAATGTTTTCTCAGGGAGAAGATGGGGAATGTGTTTTCAATCCACTCCAAGATCTCCCTGAAATAATGATTCCATGTCTGTGGACAATAATTGTCTTAGCACAGCAGGAAGTTAAAAAAAGGAGCTAAAAAGGGACTGTGTTGGTCACTCACTGCTGGGGTTGTCCCTTTCCAGACACACTTGATTAGACTTCTTTACTGCTTTGTAGGCACCCTAAATCTAACAGGGGAGGACTGAAGTACTGACATATGGCTGAGATAGTAAAACACCCAAAACCTTTCCAAGCGTTAGCTGAATTTCATCCAAAATTCCACTAAAATGCATACTGAAGTGATGTGGAGAAAGGGAAGGGTTTTAGTTTTGTAGCCATTTATGTGGGCTTTGGTGTCTTAGTGTCATCATGATTCTTAGTTCAAATTCCTCAAGTTCACACACCTCACAGAAAACACTGTGTTAACTCAGTGCCACAACTGAGATCCATTCAGGGAAGTTTAATCTTACGGGCCCTAAAATCTAACACTTCCAAATTAACACCAATTGTGGTTAGTTTCTTCATATGCATCCTCTCTAGATATTCATTTCTGGCTGTGTGCAACTGCTGACAGGAAAAATGTGTTAGAAAGATTTAACTCTAACCTCACGCGAGCGAATGATGTTTCAGAACATCAGTACTTTGACAGGGCTCTGCACGCTGTCACGTGTATGGAGACAATTTGGATAGAAGTTGCTGGTATTTCCATTCCTCAAATGCAATTCCCTGGTGACTGGGGTTGCAGTGACTGGGCTTCATCAGAAACCTGCATTTCTTCCCCAAATCCTCTTCTAGCATCTTCAAAATACCAAGAGGATTCATTTTTTTTCTCTTAAGTACCATGATGGGAAGGATACAGAGCAGTTTACTGTGGGTTACGATGTCTCCAGAGAAACGTAAGAGGCATCTGGGTCATGACTTGTGTCTGGAACCTCCAAGAAAACCCTCTTTGGCAAGCTGGTAGCAGTTCAGTGCACATCAATGTTTGATTTCAGGAATGCTAAGAGGATTTATATGACTTTCCCTGTACTTCTCCAAAATGGAGCTTGGACAACAACTATGAGAGAGGCAGATAGCGTTAGGTGATCATGCTGAAGCTCAACGGTTGACCTTTCTTGCAGACAAGGTGGACTATGAATAAGTGTTGCAGACCAAAATACAAAGAGACATTGCTTCATCTGCATCTGATTTGTGCGTGTCCTGAAAAGGAAATTGTTTTGCAGGAGGGGTTTGCACTCAGGCCATGATTTTATTTCAAGCCTGTGAGATTTTGCTGGAGGTTCACCCCATAGCCCTGAATGTTGTGTGGTTTCAATATTTTGACATCACTAGTTAAGGCAACACTGAAAACTTGTGTTGCACTATTTGATTAATTCTGAAATGGTGCATTCATTTGAGAAACAATGGCCCATCAATCTCCTCGTATTGAGCAATTGTTGGAAATTTACTTTGTAAAGAAAATCTCCTAAAATAATCTTTTGAGCTGATAAATGAGGCAACTTCTGGAGTTTCACCTGCAAACCAGGGAGGAAATGGAATAACCTTAGTCTATCTTATTTGCCCTTTTTACATACATATTTTCCCCTGTTCAGTTTGGAGATGGGTTTTTTCCTGCTTGACAAGACAACTCCAAGTCTTTTCTAAAGGCTAAGAAAACAACAATCCAAATGTGAAAATGAAACAGAATCACTGACTTCTAGTCACACAAAGCAGATTAGTCAATCTGAAATGGACTTTTTTTCCTGATTTTTCTGGCTTGGCAGCCAAATTTAAAAAAAGGGGGGAAAAAAAATAAAAATTCCATTCTTTGCACAGCTCTAAATAATGTGTTTCAAAAATAGTCCAAAGGGATACATTCACACAGAAACAGATTCGTTTTCATTTCTCAAGTCATCCAGTTGAGAGGGGGAAAAAGAAAGGACCAGAAGCTCCTCCAAGTTTCCTTCTGCTGCTACTCTTAAAACAGGGAAAACACATTTCTGACCACATTACATGTTTTAGTTGGACACCACTAAATACAAGGCTTCTGCTGAAATGCAGAACGCCACCAGACCGAAGTTCAAAGCTGGGCAACCAGCCATGATTATTTGTAAAATAAAGTTAATCCGAAAGCTGTCATAATCATGAATACAATGGGAACTTGGAGCATCCTCCTGCTTGTAAACACCCTCCCATGGTGGTCCCTGCCTCATTTATCCAAAGATGTGCCCTCCTTTTGTGACACAGCCAGAATTTAGGTGCATGAGGACTTTGGTTTGGGATATTGGGTTGTCCTGCCTTTCTTTCCTTCATCTTCCCCGTTTTGTTTTGGTTTGGGCAGTACTTAAAGGCAATGTCATGGTTTTCATGGAGGACTCCTCCTACTCTGAGTAGAAGGAGGATGAGTAAAAGATATTGCTATTGGAAAAGGATAGTGCTTTCCTCTGAAAGCTTTGTTGTAGCTGCTTCATCTCCTCCTCACTGGGAGGTTCTTGGTCCTTGCTTCCTTTGTTCAAACTTAGGGGAAGTTTAGATTGGATATAAGGAAGAAGTTCTTTACTGTAAGGGTGGTGAGGCACTGGAATGGGTTGTCCAGGGAAAGTAGGGGAATGCTCCATCACTGGTGGAGTTCACGGCCAGGTTGGACAGAGCCTTGGGTGGTATGGTTTAGTGGGAGGTGTCCCTGCCCATAGCAGGGGGGTTGGAACTGGATGATCTTAAGGTCCTTTCCAACCCGA
>JAOEHX010045636.1:12697-29309 GCA_025448015.1 Bolborhynchus lineola
CCCTGCCCATAGCAGGGGGGTTGGAACTGGATGATCTTAAGGTCCTTTCCAACCCTAACTATTCTATGATTCTATGAGTCTCTTCTGTGATGGCCTTTCCCAATAGGGTGTGCGATGATAGCAAACCTGGCCTCCTTCTTCCATGCACCAAGTTAAAAATAAAACCGGGGGGATACATGTCCCTGATATCTCTTCAATGCAGGGACATTTTACTAGATGTTTTAATTCTTTAGTTTCTGCTTTCTGGGGTTGTGTTGCATTTTATTTGGATGTATGAATTCAGGTTTTTATATATTCCTTATTCTTTTGACTCATGGGGATGTTTCTGCCAAGTCCACAGTAGATTCCCATGCTGTGAAATAACTAATTGCATTCACACTCTCTGGTTAAAGCTTGTGGCTGCTAGTTAGCTTGCCAGATTCCCATATCTACCAACAATTTACTAGCAGAACACCTAGGATTGTAGTAAGCAGTGCAGGAGCAGGGATTTTCTGCTTCCCCCACCTCAGATTTCCATCTTCTGAGACCTGTGAAGTGTGTCTGTGTCACTGGGCAGAAAAGGGTCAATTCAAAAAAAAACAGCAGTGAATATCTGTAGTTCTTTCCATGCCCAAAAGTTGGTCACCTCTGAACCTTTCCCCCAGGCTTGGTTTTGACAACAGAAAGCTTTTTGGGACACCCAAAACTCCTTAAGGCGTGATCTTCCGGCAAACTGACTTTTAAGAAAAGGATCTAAGAGAGTGATGCTGCATCACACGCAGCTGCCCTGGATGTCTCCGTGCCAGCTGGTGTGACTAAAACTGGCCACAGCTCCTGCCCAGGCACTGGTCTCTGATGAGGTGTGCAAACTGCTCCACCCCAGTCCTCCTCACAACTGGTCCTACAGAAACCTCACAAGGTTTGAACTTGCCGCAGTTCAAACAGTGGTTTTCACTGTAACCAGAGAGGCTTTCAACCTTTTTTTTTGGCTGAAACAGCTCGCCAAAATTCTGTGCTCACTTAGCACTTTTTCTTCCCCCCCCCCTTTTGGCTAGTGGAAAGAGGAATGCCTGGCTGGAGCTAGAGAGCTGGTGGTGATGTGGGTCGTTTCTTCCATGGGAAGCTATGAAGTCCCACTTCCCCCAGCACACCAGGAATCAAAGAGCCGGAAAGACTCTTCTAGCTCATAGAGCCAAGTGCCATTCCCAAACAGTTCTTGGCTTCAGAAACTTCCCTTTGGAGTTTCTCAGTTCCTGTGCTTATTCTGGCCTCGTCTTCCATTTCTTGCTGCTGTTCCTGGGATGCGGGCATGCTCCAGGCACATTTCCCACTGCCACGTCCACCAGACGCTTACCATCACCTCCATGAAGGGATGGAGTTCATGGTCCTACCAAAGAAGGTCATCTCAGACCAACCCTTCCTCAGGGTGCAGAAAACCCTTGTCCAGAATAAAGAGATTCACCCATTGCCAACACATGTCAACAAGAAAAGACAACTGTGCAGCACTGCTTCTGGTCTGTAGGCTTTCAATAAGAGCAGGGTTTGCTGTTTCTCACTGCCTGGTGCCAGCCACAGGGTAGAGCAAGTCATGGCACCACGCATTAGCAGCAAGGGTGGCAGACTGGGGTTTAACGGTTGAGCACAGCATATAATACTCTGAAGCATTCACAGCACTGATCTTTAAATAAGGCCTATTCTGTCATAATCAGTGAACCAAGTGCATTTCATGGGTGCCATGATGCACATTTCTAAGTATAATAACAGTTGTACAGCTTGGAGCTTCCTCTCTGAAGAAAATAGATGTAATTCCATATATATATATGGCTGCTTTAATAAATATACTTCTGTATGTTGTAAAAATAGAACATTTTCCTGGCCCTGAGGGTATGGATTTGTCTGCAAATGTTGCCGTAACATGAAATTTCAGAATTCTTTTCTGCTGTGGAAAACAAGAAGGTTTTTGGTAAGCACTTGATTTAAAACCAATAATAATCACTGGAGTTGTCTGCAGTGCAAAACTTTGCAACTGTTGTTATTCACATCATCAACAAACAGGCTAAAAGAAGTGGTGTGCAGGGGTGTGGGAAAAGAGCTTTGTGGTTTTTGGTTTCAGCTCTGCCTGTGAATCACTTTGCAGTCTTGGGCAAGTGGCTTAACCTCCTGGGGGCTCCATCTATTTAGTTCTGCAGTGGGTTGAGCAGTATTTAGTGGACCTCATTTAAGGGAGTGTTTGAAATAGCCATGAGACATGAGAAGATACAGAGCCTCTGAAGAAAGATGGCATGTAAGTGTAACATAGTATTATCATGCTTGTTGGAATATCATGGCTTTATACTTCCAGAAATCCAGATGTCTTACATGAAAAGGGTGGTGTTATTGCAGCATACAAATGGATTTTTCTTCCTTAGTGGCAAACAAAGCAATGTCTTCCAGGCAGACACCAAGATACTGACATCCTCATCAGACAATCTCCCACCCAAGCCAAGGAAGGTTTTGCCTGAGCTAGGATTTGGCTCTCTGTAAATTATCCAATACAATTCATTGACTCTTTAACCCATAAATTGTCAAACTCCATAATTTCCAGCTAAGCAGATGGCTGGAAACGAACAACCTGTAAGATAAGGTACTCTGGCTCTAGTTTTAAGTAAAATTTGAGTTTGCTGAACATGAGCATTATAGTTACATAAATAACAAGAGAAAAAATCACCCCCAAAGCCAAAAATCAGGTTTTTTTGCAAAAACATAGAGGATCAATTTCTCTAGTTTAGTATTACCCAACTTGGCAGTAATTCACATTTGAAGTATAATGATGTCATCTGGTTGGCCTTTTCCCATCGCAAACAGTAAATCTTAAAATCTGGAGAGATCTTTTATTTGGTTATTCATATTGTACTGCATCAAGGGGTTACAACACATGTGCCTGGGCTTATTAAAATCATCTGGAAGAGAAGAGCTTATTTAAAGGCGCAGTACTTGAGCTTGTGCTGTTTTTCTTGGAGGCTGCTTTTTTCTGATGTCAGCTGCACTTACAGTCGGACTCTCACCACTGCTTGTGTCACATTGAGAGGGTCCTTCGTTTGGAGTGGCTTTTTGTAGTGTCTGGATATAGACACTATAACCCATGGACTTGCATCTGTCATCCAAGGGACCAGGAGTGCACAATGCCTTTCTTCTTTGGGAAGGACATACACCACCATGGTCAATCTCTTCATTGGCTTTCAAATGGAAAGTTACTACTCTCTGGTGATGAAGTTCACACAATGCCTCCTGTTTTAGGAACAGGCATGTTGCTGTGCTCTAGCCAGCCAAATCTCTTGCTCCCAGGGACAGCTTCATCACATTTATTCTGGTGCAACGAACAAATAACGGGCTGGACTTCTTCAAATCCTGTGGTGCCTTCAGCAGGGCTGTCCCTTTCCCTTGCGTTCCCAGATTTCCGAAGGCTTCTTTCTCCTACTCGTTTTTATTTACGTGTCTGAGGTCTATGTTGTTTGGGGTTTGGTTTGGGCTGCTGGCTGTTTTAGTTGGAAAAAGCCATGGTGTAGTGAGTGCAGGATGTCCTAACGACTCTGTTTCATGGAAATTTCCTTTGCTGGAGATCGCGTTGTGTTCCTCCAAGGCATCGAGCCAGCCCAGCAATACCAAGCAACCTGGTTGGGTTTTGCAGTCACTGGATTCCTCGTCATAGATTCACACAGGATCTAATTATATCTCTAAGTAGTTTTTTCCCTATTTACTCAATTTCTCTGCATGTGTGTTTGTGCCTGCACATTCTGCCCTGGCTCCCCCTTAAGTCCATCTGTTTTGGCTTCATCCTTCAACCTGTGTGGTTAGAAGTTTCACTGGGTTATTAAATCTCCTCATAGTTATGGGGGAAAGGCCCTTTTTGTAACATAGCCAGGTAGGAAAGTTTTGTCTTGGAATACCTGAGTGAAACTTTGCTGAACTCTTCTTCTTCAAGAGCATGACAGAAATGCTTTCAGCCAATTGTGAACACTCCACAGCAACTTATTAGATAGCAAAGCAATGATTGCCAGGTACATAAAACCTGACCACATTCTTTTCTTATATTTGGAGAAGGAAACTGTGTCTAGCACCTGAAAAATTAAGATAAATCTGTTTGAGAACACTATTTTACTTTTTTCCCCAAGCATTTGGCAAGATGTGGCAGTAGGAAAAACCCAGCTGTAGCTTTGAACTTAGCAGATGATCCCCTGTATCAAATGCCATCATGAAAACCACATTGCTGTGACGGGGATGGGAAACTTTAATGGACACAAACATCTTGGGGCTGTGATTGTAAGATCTGTCACCAAAAATCTTATTCTGCTTGTTTTCTCACCTTCATTATACCACCTTGATTTTCAGTGCAGTTGTTACTGCATTCAGTATGCATATTGAGTGGTTTTCTGAATCCATTTCCACCCATGAAAAAGATTTCTACGTCATCCACATATATAATTTCTATCCATTTATGTATACAAATAGAGGAGGCAAAAAAGGCAGATCCCTCTGCTATCTGAAAAAATCTAGATTGTTGATATAGATTTCAAAGCTGAGTGTTCTTTCAGCATAGTGCTGTCACAATTTTCTACACTTCCTGTGCTGTCTCAAGGGTTATCCTTGTGCATCACTTTCCTGACCATGAATGTCAATTGTTCTTCTGAATAATGACTTTCACCACATACCTGTTATATACAGTGTGAAATCCTGTCCCAAGGGATATAATAGCCTCCTCATGGGTCTTTCTACACTACGTTGCAATCTGTAGTCTCAGCCCTGCTCGCATGATTGTGCAAGATAATATAATGCAAGTGATAATGAGGAAGACTGTTGTCAGGCTTTGTAACAGCAGCTGCCATAACCTCATTGCATCTCCATTTATTCATCTCCATAAGGGATCCTGTTCTTTCCTTCCATCTCACATAGGTGTGGTTGGGCCACAGCACAACGAGTTAATGTTTGTAGATGCCACACGATTGCCAGAGAGCACAGAAAGAGCAGGTATAAAAACCAGTCACAAATTTCCAGCCAGGCTTATAACTTAAACCACTCATTTTTTACAAAAATGCTTGTTTTCGGGGGTTGGAAATTGACATTTCCTGCAGTCACTGTAAGTTTTCATCTAGGTATGAAAAATTCACTAGCCCCAGTTGAAAGCTTTTTGTGTTTTTCTAATGAAAACATAAGGGTCTGAGAAAAGAAATCTCCTTGGCTGGTCCTGGTTGACTGCTGCTGTACTCTGGATCGTACCTGATCATGGCTGCATTGACTTTTTCTTAGCTTAGAAAAAGTGCTTTGATTAATACAGTTGCAGAAGCCTGTTAAATGACAGTGAATATTTTAGAGTTATTGTACCTGCTTTGTCAAACAGAACGTGCTTCCAATTAGGTTGGTCTGCACTGTTTCAACCTAAATGTGTAACTCATTATCAGCTGGTATCACAGGTTTTGAACCAAAATACATCCCAAAGGAAATGTTTAACAAATATTTCATATCAGTTGCATAAATCATGAGAAAATGTGCCTTATATTTTCCTCTCTCTTCCTTGGGATACTGTACCCCTTAAAACACTAACAGCCATGTGTGGCTATTGCTGTCTAAATGCAGGGCTCAGTCACCTATACCCTTTTGCCTGGCAACATGGAGAAAGCGATGGGCAAGTTACAGCTTCATAGTGAATTAGAATCAGATGGTATCAGTTGTGAAAGAAGGAGGGGTAAAAAAGAGCTCTGTCCCAGGGGAGATGGCAGGAAGGGTCACTCCTTTGGGGCATAGGTTTTCCCTGCATTCCTCTCTGTGCCCGGGAAATGTGTGGAGCACTGTCTGTTTATATCAGACCCACTGTCCTCAGCAGAGCAAACCTTTCCTCTCTTCTGGGCCGTGTTTCAGACTACATGAGGTCAGGAGAATCCTTATATTTGATCTCCTCCCATCAAAACACAGTGACAAAGAATTTGGGTTAGACCAGTATTAACCCTCAGCGGAGCAAGCATTTGACCTACCTATAGATCGCCTGAGGTTTGAGTTGCTGTAATTTAGACAGAAGCAGTGTCCTTTAAATTGGAAGATATATTCCACCACTGAGCCCTTGATATCCTAATCATAAAGAGTATTGGTGCCCCCACAGCCTACCTGAAGAGCCTGGGTTTATGTTTCTCTTGCAAAGAAAGCTTTTCTCTCTTTGCTACCACATTGTTTATGAACTTGCCTAGCCAGCCACCTCTGCTTGGCTTGCTCCCCTACCTTGCTCATCAGCTTCACTTCAGCCAAGACCTTCATATAAAGGTCCTCTCATGCACACCCACACACAAGAAAGAACAAGTTGGCTGTATAAAATAAACCAGACTGGCCTACATAAGAGGCACTTAGCCTTGTTAAGTTGTAAGTTGTTACTTAGCTACTACATGGTCTCGTTCTGCAGCAGCTTTCTCTCTCTGTTTCACCCATCACCTGTTGGGCCTTCCTCATCCCATCCCCAGAGCTTGGCTGAGCCATCCTGAGGACAAAAATGTTTAGGTGTGTCTGCCCCTGGCAAAGCACAACCAGTCCTGGTGCAGGTGTGAAGTGTGCCTGTTGTGTGCACATACCTCTCTGTTTTGGGCATGCTCAATCAGTCCTAAGGTCCTTTCTCTAAACACAGAATCATCTCCAGGTTTTTTTCTCTGATTAGGAATCTGATAGAAAGTCAAATCCTTATTTTTCCTGTTTCCTTGGGCAAGAAAAATTCTTGCTCTGTTATTTTTAAGTTCAGGAAATGCAAAAATATTTACTGCTGGCAAAATAAATAAGTGACCAAGTGCAAATGAGGCATTCACCAGGGATATCTTTCATCTGATGAAAAAAAGTCACTGCAGGCTACAAAGGGCCAGATTCTCTGCTGGTGTAACCTGACATTGCGCTGCTGGGCCGTAACACATTGCACAGAAGACGTGCTATTCACCATCTGCAGTGGGGACTCTGAGGCTGCAGGGCTGGGAGGTGCTGGATCTCCTATGGGAGGAGAGCAGTGGAGGATGTGCGGGATATAAAAAATGAATATGAAAGAAAGGAGAGGCTTTCAAGAAAAGAGCACTGTGTTTACATATTTTATGAGGCTACACAGGAACTGGATGGAGGGATGCTGCACAGACATGTTTTCCAAATCAGAGGGTGTTAAATGCTTGGATGATATTCAAGTATGCATATTCACTGTGTCGCCTGTTGGCTTCTAGCAGCAGCCCAAATCCCAAAAGATTCCTATTATTAATTTATCCTTGATTCTTAGATAGGCACAGACTATTTTGATAAAGGGAGGAGAGCTATCGTGATTTTCCTTCCTTTATTGTTCCACCCAGATAAAGCAGACAGGATATTTGACAACGTTGTAGAGTCAATATATCGTCTACCAAAAGGTGCTGTACCCCAGAGACCAGGTTCCCTTTTAGGTTAAGCCGTTTACTCATGTATAAAACTGGAGAAATTTGATTTTTCAGGACTTTCAGCCCAAATTCCTTGGTTTCCAATTATATTATAGAAGTGCCTCATGAAGACATATGCTTGGTCTCTACTTATCTTTAAACATACCTCAAAGGATAAATTCCCCATTTGGATAAGCCTTATGAGAATTGTTTTCAGTATTTCCTATTGTGCTGCCTTGAGTCCTGCTATTTTGCAGCAAGAGGCTTCTGGCTGAACCACTGATTCTGAGGCGGTAGTAAAGGAACTCACCACAACAACCTTCTGCTTAAATTCAGTCAAAATACAGCCTTATCCCTTCAAAGCCTGCATTCCAGAAACCCTAAGTGTTGTTATGACCCACACCTTTGGTAACGCATGCTTTTGGTCACTCTTACTTGTATCTTGTCACCGTTGTGATTCTGTGCAGACCTTTGAGCTGGCTTTGCGAGACACCCTGTGAGTTGTGCACTGCTTTTGCTGCCCACCACATCTCTCACCCCGCTGCTTGGAAAGGCTGCAGCCAGGTAGGAAGAAGAATGTGCTTCTACCAGGGAGGATTGCTGTTGGGAAAAGTCATGGTGTGCTCAGGAATTCTGCTTTATTATGCATTTTTATTCTGCAAGAGCAATTCTTTTGTCATCTTGGGTAGGGCATTTGCCAACAAGGAAGGGAGAAAGGTCTCTGTAGACTGGAATTACCCTTAAACTGCCTTAAATGTAGGAAAGGCTTTGACTGATGATGTTATTTCAGGGTTCAGTCACAAAACATCACTCTTGCACAGATGGGATGTGGGCTGGCGACAGGGCCAGGTCCAGCCATCATTGCGCTGCACAGCGATGGTGTACATGCCTGGACCCTGATAACATAAACCCGTATTTTTCCTTTGGGTGACTTTTCAGTCACACCCACATCAAAATGTTGAGCCTCTTCTGGGAAAAAAACAATGCAGGGACGTGCATGATGAAAGGGTTCCCGGGACAGTCGCTGTGCTGATTCGGAGCTGAGCCCAGAGACACACCATGGAAGTGATGTGTTCCATGTCTTTTCCCGTAAGGACTTGGTATCAGAGGGATACATGACTGGTACAGTGTTTACCCAGGCACCTTGAATAAATCCGCTTCTCCCGTCAATACAAACTGCTTAGCCAAAGTGGATTATTGCCTTAGAAAGGGGACACCTGCCCTGCTATCCCTTAAATGAAAAACAGCCTTAACAAATAAACGAATAAGCCATGTTGTTTTAATGAGACGTGGAAATTAGGTATCACTGCCAAAACACAGCTCCTTCTCTCAGGCTCCTGTTCTGATTGTGAGAACAGTCATCAGCCAGCTCCCCACTTCCTGTTATTAAGCCAATTGTTCAATTTGCAGAAAGATTTGAGATAGTAATCTAAAACCCAGTGGCTGACATTCACCCAGCATGGATGGCTACCACCTCCTCCTCCTCTTCCTCTTCTACAGCATGGTGCAAAGCCATGATACAAAGGATACCTTTACGTCTTTGAGCATTGTGAAAAGCCTTCTGCAAGGGATAAGGAGGAATGGTGATAAGGGTTAATGATGTCCATGTACATTAGGCAGCTGCAGAAGACATGAATCAGACCCAAAATTTCCTAGTGGGTTTGTTGCCACAGTGCAATACTTGTTTTTTCCTTTAGAACAAAGCAGACTTCTTTCAGAGGGAAAGGCCTGTTTTCTTTGCAAAAACAAGATACCAAGCATAATAACTGCATGTTATGAAATCTATTGAATATTTACAGTAAAAAAGGACTTTGCCTACCTTGCTTCTGTTAGCGCAGTGAACAAAGTCATCCTTGTCAAGAGAAGTGAAGGTTTTCTTCTGGTAACAGCATTTGTTCTGTAACACAAGAAGGATGCTAAGCGTTTGAAGTTCAGGGCTAAGTTTGCTGGTTGCAATAGTCTCTATGTGAATGACACAGCTACATGTATCACCTGGCACCATGTCAGTGGCTTCTGGAGGATCCTGAAACACAGAGAAAGCTTGCTTGAGGGCTCACCAAAAATTAAAGGGGCTCCCCTCTTGCCCTGATCATGGGTGAGTTTAATCAATCATTGGCCCACGTGTGAACATTTAAGAACTTTCTCTTCTTCAAATCACAGAATCAGCATTTAAATTGGGAAAGATCTTAAAGATCATCAAGTCCAGTTGTTAATCCAGCACTGCCAAGTCCACCACTAAACCATATTAGATGACAGATTTTCCTATGCTTGGACAGCATAAGATTGAACAGTTTTTACCTTTGCCTGTTTTGGGGTGTTTTTTAAACCCTGTCACCATTCTGTCTAAATATTACAGGAGAGCTTTTCAAAGACACAAATAGCAGTTCAGTTTCCAACTCCCACCAGCTTTCCAAGGGAGATGGCCATGAAATTGCCCTTTGTACAGTGAAAAATCATTCCTGCCTGTACTGCACTATTAGATTACCCATAAGGGCTTCTTCTGTTGACCTCAAACCCCGCTGGAACTTGTGTTCCCAGCTGCTGGCTGGGCTGGCACTTGGCTAAGAGATAATATCACCAACACCTTTGCACCCTACATAGTTCACTGTTTCATTTGGGTGAAACATATTTTTTCCAGTGTTCAAAGTCTGTATTTCTCTGGGGATGTATATATGTATGTATATATATACACACACAAATACATATATATGTGCAACATTCTTACAATAACTTTACATTGGAAATTTGTGGCAGGCAGGATCTGTATTTTAAACTTCCTCTTTTGTGACTGATAGCAAGTTAAGGTTTTCTAGTGTATTTCATTATGTTAACCACATAAATTTCACTGACTCCTCCTTTGGTTCCTCTTATATTTAATTTCCTACCAAAATCTATATTCTACCTCTTCACCCCAAGGAAATATGGATTAGGTGAAATGTATTGTAGAAACGAAATCTTCCAAATATTTTTCTCCAAGTGAGAGAATTCCCTGTTGATTTGTTTCTGTGAGTGGGCCATACTCGGATACAGGCAGAGGCTTCTTGGTACACACAGGTCCTTTCACAGCTATGAAACGTGGTTGTTTACGGAGGTAAATTTTCCCAGGTCTCTGCTGTATTAATCATTGGTCCTGCACGGGATGTCAATTCTGAAAAACAACCACCGCCACATCTCCCTTCTGGGATGCAATATTAAAGTATGAATGCAATGGAGAAGGCCAGAAATCGATCTCACAGAGGCTCTGCACCCTCATTCTGCTCTTATTTGCCTTATAAGTCACAGCGTAGGAGCTGGCTGTAATGAAGTCCACTGATCACCTCCTTCACAAAAGCCTTGAGTCAGCTATAACCAACGTGGCAAGGCTGTTTGTTTATTCTTCCCAACAGATGTTTGAACAGCCTCTCCAACCTCCAATAAAATATCGCAGACAACTGTGAAGTTTACTAACCCCTTGTTAAAGTGATCTCCTTGAAGTCTTTAGCTCACCACAAGATAAACTGCACCAACATGGCATGCTCCCACTCTGAAGTACAGAGAGACATTTCCACCAGCAAGCAGAGATTATGCCTGTAAACTCTCGCACTGGAAATCATTGCGTCTCTGGTTTAGATCAATGACATTAAAACAAAGACAGACGGAATATCTTACTCTTATCTGAGGCTGTGGTTAATTGCCTTTCTGATTCCTTACATCCCTGTCTCTTCCCTTCCCACTCTTGGCACTGGGCTCAATGCACCAGTGGACTGGCTGTCGCGGGGTGATCATAGAAGCATAGAATCAACTAGGTTGGGAAAGACCTTTTAGATCATCAAGTCCAACCTTTAACACTGCCCTGCCAAGGCCACCACTAACCCATGTTGCTAAGGGTTTCATCGACATGTTTTTTTGAACACTTCCGTGGACGGTAATTCCATCAGTGCCCTGGGCAGTCTGTCCCAGTGGTGATCACCTAATATCCAGTCTAAACCATGAGGTTGTTTCCTCTTGTTCTGTCATTTGTTACTTCGGAGAAGAGACCAGCCACCTCCTGGCTCCATCCTTCTTTCCAGTGGTTGTAGAGGGAAACGTGTGATGGCACATGGTTAGAAGCCTTGCAGCATCCGTCCTTGTGTCTACAGCCTGGGGTTAGCCCTGTGGATAGCAACGCATTTTCCCTTCATGACTGGCACTCAGATCGTGACCCACAGAAATGGTTTTCTTTGCAACAGCAGCAAACTGGTGCAGGGGTAATGTTCCCATTCCCACCATGCGATGTTTGCAAGCATTTCTGGTCCTTGCCCTCCACTTTCTGCCTACTGAAGCATGGTTATGCTTGGCCCATCCAACAGGAGAGGGCAGCAGCACAAAAGACAGATCTGAGACAAATAGGCACAGAGCTGGGACAAAGACAACAAGTGGGAAAAAGAATGGTTGACCATCCACGGTGGTCAGCACATGGGACCTTAGATGAGGATAGGATGATCATGTTGGACACACTGCTAACAGTGGCAGACTGGTGCTTTTTTTCACCAAGATATATTGATTCTCTAAAGCTACATAATGCAATATACAGCTTGTATTTTATTTTTGATGCCATTCCCCCAGGTTTTCATCTCTCAGTCCTTTCTCCCTCCTGCCCCACCCTTCCAGGAATTCACATTGCACACATTTCTGCAAAGGGAATTCATGGCTTCTCTTTAATGTTATGGGAGAGGAATGTCCTTTCCATTAATCCTTATCATCATGTACTCCTTCAATAAAGATTTCTTGTAAACCAAAAAGAATGTCCTGAACAGCAGCTGGAGGGCTGCTGAATTGCCTAAGATGTCCACATCTAGGGCCAGACCCCTGAATGTGCACAATTTTAAGCACAAAGAGAAAATTAAGTTACAGCTTAAGTATTCAGTTGGCTCAGGGCAATGTATTTTCTGTATTACCCATTGTACAGCATCATTTGTGGGTTTGTGATTTCTTTCTGCTTTCTCTGTAAATAAATCCTTACAATGGACTTTCCCTAGTCTGACTCCAATACAACTGTGGACGCAGAGATAACACTAATGATTCACCATGGTAAAGTCCCTACTCCATGCCTGAAGCTTGTCTACACCCACGGATCTCATTAAATGTCCCATGGTCCCCTCTTCTCCCAAGGAGACGAGCAGTGTGGGAGAAAGACCGTAAAGACCATGCTCAGGTCACTTCCAAGCAAGGATCCAGGACACAACCAGCCTGTGTATCCAGAGACCAGGAAGGTGAGCACACATATGGCCAGGGCCCTTGTCTTTCATCACAGTCTTTACAGAAAGCCATCACTTTTCCGAAGATGTCACCAGGTCAGCAAGCAGCATCACAACAGCTTGAGGTCTACTGTTGCACATAGCCAGGGTTACGTCCTTGTTTATAGTCAGCCATGGGATCTATAGGACCAAAAGGTGCAAGCTCTTCTCACCTGAGCTAAGGTAGCAGCTCCTTCAGCTGGTATCAATAGTAGCTTTCTATTCTCCATGTGCAAGAGGCACTTGAGAGATACACAAAGCAGATTAACACAGTGTGGATGCATAACAGAGTGTCTGGGTTGACTGGTGGAAGGTTTTTCTCAGTTGCAAAGTCAGTCTTTCATGCTTTGGACCCTGTTAATGATATCTGATAATATACAGCATAGGAAAGATGGAGCTTCTCTATCCCAGACAACAGGCTCCATAAATGCATTTCTAACATAATTCAGTGAGAGATCATCTGTTACACTTGTGCACGATGAGAGGGAAATAGTCCAAATTTGTACTCTATGGGGAAAGAATAATCCTTGGAAGCAGAAAGAGGGAATCTGCTGGCTAGGAGACCCCAGAAAGCTTTGAGTGTTTCACAGGCTGTAACTGATACTGAGACTTTTGGGCAAATGGACAAAGGGATTCCTGAAGGCAGACCTCTCTCAAGCCCCAAAATGCACTTTTTTACATCTTTTTTCAAGAGACATCTTTAAAGTTTTGCTGGAGGGGGCTGTTGGCCTGTCAGTGCTTCGGGAGGTTATTTAACTTCTTCCATTCACAGGCCTGGACTTCATGGTCTTCTGTCTTTATTTCTAATTAATTTCTGTCTCAGCTTTCAATGTCTGGTTCCCATTCCAAATATGTAATTTGACTTCTCCTGTAAGAGGTCTGACTACATCCATGGTTTTTCTGCAGCCAAAACTTCAGCTTCTATTCAAAGCAAATTGGTGGCTCAATAAACATGCTGGGGCTGAACTCTGTCAAAGCAAAGTGCCCTCAAGCCTCACAATACCAGATCCCTTGTAACACTGATACTGATAATTGCAGAAAACAAAGTATTCTGCCTTTTAAAACACAAGAACAAAATGACAGAAAGCCCTTTCCACTTCAGTACATCCTAAAACTGTGTGTAAATCTAAGTGTGGTTGTGCTCTCAGAGGTTGAAACCACTGGGCTTGCTGGGCATAAGGAGTGTTAAAGGATGCCCACCATCAGGATGGGTGGTCAGGTCCAGGGTTGGTTTGCAACCTCCCCTTCTTAGGTGGCTTGGTGATGTGCCAGACCTGAGTGGAATTGAAACATAGATATTAATGGTACCCAAGGCTGCTGGAGGTAGGAAAAATGTTGGTGTTCCACAAAGAAATGCTATTCCTAGCCCTTCTTCCACTTATGCTGCTGACTGGAGTTAAGAGAACCATTTTCATAGGTTCTTTACCCCAGAAAGCTTCTCCCACAGTAATATTCTCTCCAACACCCTTATACCCCAATGTTACTTACGACTATGTCTGACTAATGAAATGACATGATGAATTCCCATCTCTAAATCTCTTTAGCTGTAGAGTCGCTCTTTCAAACAACCGCATCCCTCTGGATGAAGCTCTGAACACTGCAAATCCCTATTTCCCCTGGTAGCCAGGGTTCATTCATATCAGGAGATCTCGTTCAATGAACAAGCCTTATTAGACCAGAACTGTGTGATTCTTAACAAAAATAGATAGGAAAACAGGGATAGATTCCTGAACTTAAGCAGCAGAGCTGGGCTGAGAGATAAACAAACTATTAAATCACAGTGCTGCGCTGTTGAAGAATGATGTATCTCTCTTTTGAAAATAGTGTTAGCAAGGAAATGACAAATAATTTTCCACATGCAGGACTTACAGACACACTGAAGTGAGTAACTTGGAGGACATTAGTATTTTCAGTATTCCTGTCTTTCCGGAAAGCTGTATCCAAATCCCCACTGAGCACAATGAGAGCCTCTCACTCCTGGAAACTGTACTGACGACTCAGAGATCATGGTCTAGTAAATGATGAGTAAAGACCCTGAAATGATGTGTAGGATTCCAGAGGTACGTGGGCTCATGTCTGGATCGCAGCCATGGGGAGGTCACAGAGGGAAATAAATCAGTGGCTAGCGAGCTGTGCTGGTGAATTTGGCTGTGATTTCTGCCCCAGGCTCATTGTAGTGACTCCAGGATCTGGGACTCCATTCGTCAGTAAGACGGCGGAAATGCAAAATCCAGATCGCTATAATGGAGACCATTGAAAGAAGGCTCTCAGGAGAAAGTCTGCTTAGCAAAGGGAGTCATCGGCCCTTCCCAGCTGCAAATATGTTGTCTAGGACAAGAAAACACAGGGAAAAATAAATAAATACAACCAAATCCTGCGTTAAGGTCCAAATGAAGTCACTTCCAGAAAAACATTGTCGAGCACTTTGCTCATGTAACACATGGGTCTCTGTGTGTGTCTGCTGCAGTTACAGACTGGAGAGGACTCATCAGGAGTTAGGAGAGCTGTATGCCCTGTCCAGTATGGGGCAGGTTGGGGTGCAGTGGGGTGGTGGAGGTCCTGCAAAGCAGTCCTTTCAGATACCCCAAGGCTGATCAGGACTTGTGCTGCTCACTGCTTATGCTGAGGGCAGCATCCTGCTACCTTCCTCTACCTGGGAACCCTTTCTAACATAAGCCAGGAGGTCTCCAGCTCTCCATGATGCTCATTACCTGTTGGACCAACTAGATCATTAGTCAGATTTTGTTCTCACTGTGCTTTCCTTAACCCCAGTTTTCTCACACTTATTGTACCCTCCTTTCACACCTTGGCTTTTGAAGGTAAATTTCTTTTCACTTCTGCCACCACCCCAGTGGCTGTCGTTTGTGAAGCATTGCATTTCTAAGAGCTCACTGGTGAAACAGTCTTCAAGGCAAGTAAAGTTAGTACCAGCATCTTGCAAAATAAGCAGTGTCTCTGTGACATGCCCGACATCTCCGAAAACTCCAACAGACATGGCAGTCTGGGAGGTTTTGTTGTATGATTACTAAACACAAGCTGTATTACTGGGCTTCATGTTCATCCCAAGCAGTAAATCAGGGCCTGGGCTTGTACCTGTAGACCTAGCTGCCAATTCAGCTTTTAAGCTGCTATAAATGGAATAACCCATGCTGCTTTCTCATTTATTAATAAGGCAGGAGAGCTAGGAACTGACAGTGCCAGCTCCCTGGTGCCCTGAACCCAGGGAGCCAGTGAGAGCTGCCATTGCTCACAGTCAGATGCAGTGTGGGAATGGGCTGTGCTCCCTGCACTGGCCCAGGCTGAGGAAAAATAACCCCAAGCACTTTTGTCAGGAATATTTTACTGAAAGGAGAGATGTTGGCTCAAAATCGATTATTCTCTTTCATGAGAACTGCTGTGGATTTCTGCAGAGAGCATCGATGTTGAGAATCCAATTTCCCTGAGATAAACCCATTTTGGCAGGGGGGTTTGTCTATTTTTAGCAGCGTCAATAGTCATTGTTCAGATTTTTGAAAGACTCTCTCTGACTGTTTTCATCCCTGCTTAAGCTTCAGTTTTGCAGCTAGATTAGACCTTCCTCTTCCTATACAAATTCCTGGGTGGGCTGAGAAGGACCATGTAGTGTATCAAGTTATATCTTCTTTAAGCCTTCTTTTCTAAATCTTCAGTGAACTATAAGCAGGTACCAAGCACAGAGCTAAACACTGTGTTTGCAGAAAGGAAATGAAAGCCAGGGAGGAGAGGGAGGTTATCTTGTGGGGGGAGGGCAGTACTACCAGAGCCTCTCCTACTCTGGTTTGGCAAGGAGTACATCCTTATTAACACTGGTTGTAATAAACCCTTAGAATCATAGAATCACAGAATAGTTTGGGTTGGAAAGGACCTTAAGATCATCCAGTTCCAAGCCCCCTGCCATGGGCAGGAACACCTCGCGCTAGACCATGTCACCCAAGGCTCTGTCTAATCTGGCCTTGAACG
>JAOEHX010045637.1:0-18183 GCA_025448015.1 Bolborhynchus lineola
TATCAGCACTGTTCCCAGGCCGAAAGTCAAAAACACAGTGCTGCACCAGCTACCGAGAAGGAGAAAAAATGACTGCTGCTGCTGAACCCATGACAGTCTCAAAACCTGATCCTGATAACAAAAGAAGACATTTCTAATGCTTGTTTTCCTTGTGCTTCTTGTTACACTAGTCTAAAATTCCAAAATAGGTTTATTGTCACCCAACACAACAGAATGGGCAACGCTGTTCAACGAATGAATAGGAAAGAAAAAAAGATCATACTGTCAGATACTTCAGTCTATCTCAATAGGACTATCTCTTCCATGTGGGGTTTTCGTCGTACTTACACCTTCTCAGCTGATCCCATTTCCTGAAACCCTTTATCTTGCCAGTTGCCCTCAAGTATTTTATTTGCCTGTTACTAGTAACAGGAGTACACATCCATCATGAAGTGGGCTGCTACTATGGCTCTTTCAGCTAAATGGGCTTTTTTTAGTTATGAAAGGCTATAAATCATTCTAAATTTAGGCTTGGATTTACTTCTTGTCTACAAAACACCTTTAATGTATACACTCCTATGGACAAAATTCCTTTGCTGTGCTGAGTTCTTGAATCTCCCTCTGTAGGGTTAAATTTAACATTTAGAGATTTAATCTAGACAAGCTCTCAGTTTACAAGATAGGCAGATAGATAGGCCTACTTCATCAGGATGGCTAACTGTGCAAAACTATTTTGTTTTCTCTGGGTATATCAATATTCCTCCGTTGTGTGCAAATATGATTAAGAATATGAAATTAAATTTAGTGTTACAGATCTTGTATGATACAAGATTTCATGGACTAGGCATAATATTATAAATCTTTCATCCTTGTTCCATCTCGAGTCTAGATAGTAAAGGTCTAGAATATTCTTCATGTTGATTAAGATTTTTTTTTTTGTAGTTCAGTGCTCAAATATATCAATGAAAAAGTACTGGTTGAATAGTTTTTCTTAGGTTTATGTTGCTTTTTATCTTGGATATCTGTTAATATATGTAGTGCAAGTTCGAATATAAAAATCTTTAATTAATATCTGTAAATGGCTATCGCTGAGTGGAAATGGTAAGAGAAGCCATGTTCTGGGGACGTTCTGCATAAAACCAAAACTACAGGAAACTGGAAGATGCATAAGCAAGTTTTTGATTTGGTTTGTTTTGGCTTTTTTGTAAATTTGGAAAAGCCTGCCTCCAAGAGAAATCAGTTTCATTTAGGTTTAAGTGTGACCTAAACCTAAAGTGAAAGAAACCATCCTTAAAACAAAATTATAGTGCTAAAGTCGCCTTTTAAGATCCCATTTCACTAAGCCAGTGTAACTTTCCTGTAAGAACTAGGTCTTCATTAAGTCAGTTTACTTCCTGGTAGTTTTGGTTTAGAGTTCTTTAATGACTTTAATTCCTTATAGCTACACAAGTACATTTAAATCTTAACATTTCCAGATATAGCTACATTTTTATCTGCAAAATGAAAACCAAAACTCTCGTTGACAAGTAGAACTCTTTCCTACTCCTTTCATGACATGAATTTTTCTTGTCTTTGTGTCCAAATGTCACATATCAGGCCTTGGTTTGGAAGGCCAGATGGAAAGCTGAGGCCATCTAGAAGTTTATAAATGGACATTTAGTGCATAATAGTGCTACTTTTACTTTGAAGTTGTGGAATTTCCTATGCTTCCAATTGGAAACACTTCACTTCCCTACTGAATTTAGCTAATATGGTTTGTAAATACAGAAAGATGAACACTATTTATATACAGTGAAGGAGATGTTGCTGAGTTGTTAGTCAAGTTGAAAATAAACCTGTGCAAGGGGAACTTTTTCTATCTGTCTGTAGCATTCACTGATGAAGGAACTGATAAAATAAATAGCAGCACTGTGCTTGGGAATTCTCAGATGTTTCTCAATATAGAAAATTTTATTATCAGTTTTAAACCAGAAAAAGCCTTCAAGTATCCCCCTGAAATAAAGAGTTTTTGTATGCTTCTGACCTGTTGCACGCCATTTCATTACAACAGCCATTGTTCTGTCTGTAATAATTTTGTGCTCTGAATGATTCTGTCCTCCTATAAGAACAGTATCTGCACTCCTCCAATGAAGTGCACAGCTTGTGTCAGTTCATCTTTCAGCACTCATCCTATTTTTGTGTAGATGCCTTGAACTTGTCATCATTACTGAAATAAACCCACATTCTTTGGCTCTCAACTAAAGTTTTGTTGAATTTCTACTGTGCCTTTGACAAGCTTCTAGTATTATCACTGCTTTCTTTATTCCTGAATTATGTTTCTTGAATTCCACATATATATTTAGTTAGTTTGTATCTTCTCTTACTTTTTTTAAACTTAATCCAGTGTCTAGCAATGTAGAAATTTTTCTGCTGTCTCTAGGGGGTGTTGCACTAGGACCTTTCTGATGGTTGTATGGTGTAACTAGGCTCCTGTGGCATTTTGCATCGGGATGGTATTATCTCATCTCATCTCATCTCATCTCATCTCTCATACAGAGTTTGACTAGTTTCTTCTAAGTTCTGCTGTCTAAAGGAGAGGAATGGATAAACACTTAGGTAGAATTTGAAAGGTAATTTTACTGCTTTTTGTATGGGTAAGTAATTTGGATGACTACAAGCTATATCCAAGAAAGGAGCCAAGAGCGTAAGAGTTAGAATGCTTGTTTGAATCAGTGAATGTAATTATAATGGGCTATTAGGGAATTTGTCATGGCACAGATTATGTCAATATAGCTAAATGTTCTTTTTCTCTCTGTTGTCCCCAAACTGTTCTCTGGTGTTGCCTGAGACGGTACTCTTTGGCATAAAAAAAGGAACATATCAGAAGGCTTGCTAGTACTTAAGCAATATGAAGGGCTGTATGTTCTGTCCATAATACCAGTCTAAGGCAAAGACGGCAAATTGTGGTAAATGAAGTTCAGATCTTCTAAAGGATGGTTAAGAAACCGGTAAATGAAGTTCAGATCTTCTAAAGGATGGTTAAGAAACCTTGAGTTTTGAGGAACCATTAATTGGTAGCACATGCATAGACTTTTACAGTGGTTATAGACAGGCATTTTTGTTTATTTAGGAGCCAGAATGTGAAGTTCTCGAGATTATATATCTGTTCTTTGACAGAAGACAGTAGAGCTTAATTTATTGCGGAACAGACAGTAAAGGATGGATTTCCTAACTTCTGTTTAATACTAAAGAAGTTAGAGCCCTTGCCAGAAAGTAGGAGTCTTATAATCAATATACTTTTCCAGCCTGTTAGGATTCAAATCCACAAGAATATGCCCAGGTTCTCGGACAATGACATTAGTGGGTAAACAACATCACCCACTGACTCACAGAATAGCAAAATTTATGTAGGAAGTGACCTTAAGTGATTATTCAAAGCAGGTCTACTTAAACCAGCTTGCTCAGGGCTGTATGTGGAATATCTCCAAGGATGGAGATTCTACAACCTCTCTGAGTTACCTGTTCCAATATTTAATGGAAGAAGCAAGATTTCTAACCTCTAATCAGAATTTTCCATGTTCCTAATTTGTGTCTCTTGCCTTTCTTCCTATGACTGTGCATTTGCAAGAGTCTTGCTCTGTTTTAGTTGTATCTGCCCTCCAATCAGGTAGTTGTGGACAGCACTAAGATCTTTCCTTAATCTTCTCTTCTTAAGGCTGAACAGGCCCAGTTTTCTCAGCTTCTCACATGTCATATTCTCTGGCCCATTGGCTTAGTGGTCCTCACTGAACATGCTCCAGTATTTCAGCATCATTCTTGTACTGAGGAGCTCCAAACCAGACACAGTACTTCAGATGTGGTGTCACAACTATTTGACAGATGATAAGGACATGCACTTTATTCTGTATTTAGGTAATTAAGTCCTATTTCAGAAGTCCCAATATTTAGAAACTTCACAAATCAGTGGGATTTGCTCTCATATGAAACTTGGAGAAGTGCATGTCTCCCTATTCATAAAAAAATTGAAAATACAGAGGATCAGTTGAAATAGTAACTAACATTTCTAGGATTCTGGTTTGGCAGAAATAGATGCACTCTTAAGTATTCATGAAGTAGTCTCTGAACTGCCTTACATTATAAAAATATGACCACATCCTCTTTGAACTATTATAAAGAAGTACATAGAGTAGTTGTGACCCTGAATCATACTTTAGTCTTGCTACTGATTTCTACTCTCTCGGCTTTGGGGAAATGGTCTGAATAATTGTTTTCTTACCTACTTGTTAGATTTAAGTAATAAACACAATGTTATCTGAGAGATCTGCATCAGTCAGTCTATAAATAGTACCAAAGAAGCCACTTACACTTTTCCTTCAGTTTGTCAAGTAGCCTGAACAAAAAATAAAAGAACTACCACTTCTGATGAACAAGATCACTTCTATATTCCAAGATCTGTCTGTATTTCATATTTGTAAGTGACAAGGACACTTCAGATAGGATTTAACCATGTTGAAATTCTATAGCATTATACTAGTGTGTAAATGGTAAAAACATTCATTTTCGCTCTGACTTGAATAATCCTTGTGTGTCTCTGTAGTTATTTACTCCACTGCATTTGCCATGATACAGAACTGAGCTGTGTGTTGATGAGTCCTGGATCCAAGTGTCACATATGTCAGACTTTTTACTTTGCTTTTTAAATAAATCAAAAAATAAAATAAGGTCTTCCACATACCCTTCCTGCTCTGTCTGCAAATAAGAATGAGTGAACTTCTTTTCAGAAATGCTGCCCTTTGAAGATGTTTAGAAAAGAAATGAGGAGGTTAAGATCAAAGGACCCCAGAACCTGTTCTGTGTAGTCAGTGAGTATTGTTCTTGCACATCTGGATCAGTTCAGTGTGTTTTTTTAGAGGCAGAAAATCTTGTCCCTAAAGGCAATGAGAGCCCTCTACACACTGTATTCTCTTGAATTTATTAAGTGAATTTAATGTTATATTGAAGTTAATTGGTAGTGACCCTAAATATACACAGTCCTTGACAAAAACTATGCTAAGCTTAAGTTAAGGTCATAAGATACAGCTATAATTTGGAGTAATAAAGATATCCAAAGGGCATGAAGAACAAATATGGAGCCATCTAAGAAACCTAGATGAGTCTGATGAAGAAAATGCACAGGAAAGACATTCAAGTCCCCACCAACCCTCCTCCCCTCACCCCTGCCATAGTCCATAGTGATGCTATGTGGCAATAATTTGATTTTTTCATAGCAGCACATATATGCCTAAACTTTTTTAAAGAAATATGCTCTCTTCAGTGGTTCCATCCAGCAGAACTGATCACCCCAAATTTCCGAAGGTTTTTCCTGTTAGTCTTCCATTTCCAGTGGACACTATACCCTCTCTTATTACCTTCTCTCTTTACACAAAAAATTGACTGTTTTGTATGTTCATGAAGGAGAGAAACAAACAGTACAATCAGCACATCAGCATGTCCATATAAAGCACTCAAAGCAAACATCACTGCATTTTCCTGTGAGCATTACTGAGAAAGAAACCTCCTCTATTTGGAACCTTCTTCACCTGCCCAGAGCAAATGCACGTTATGAAGGTTCACAGTCACTATACTGGGCCAGCAACTGGGCCTACCCCATGCCTGACAGCCACTGCCAAGCAACAAACATACTTACCCTTCTGCTCCAGTTGAATAAAACACATCCAGCCTCTCTTCATTCTGCACCAAATAAATTTGATTTGCCCTTATTGCACTGTTAAAGATCAGCTGACTTAGCAGGCAAACAAAAAATCTCTGTGAAGCTGTCTTGGGTTGCCATTACCCACTTTCTTTCTCAAAGTCATAGTGGAATGTGGGTATTTACTGTGATGCTACAGCTGGCTTTTGTCCTGTTTTGAGACAAGCTAGTGAAGAAAACACTATATAAGGGATAAACATGATCATTTTGTTAGGAAAGCCACAATTTTATTTGTCTAGAAAGGAGGGCTTCTTCCCTGTCCACTAAATCTTTACCTTGATTTCTTGAAAGGCTTCTCATTCCAGGGCCACCCTTCAAGCACTTTAGCATTGAAATTTGCTGAGGCTCAGGAAGCACCTGGATCCAGTTTAGCTCAATTATTTGGGTAGCAACAACCCCTGGATTTTCCAAATTGATATATATGATACTGAAAAATAGTACCTCTGTAAAGTAGATGTAAGAAAAGTCAGTGTTTCTTGCCACATTCCCAGGTCAAAATTTCTAAGCCAGGAATTTCAGCTGAGTGATCAAACTTGTAAGAATTAGATTTGTGGCATTGATTTGAATGGGAAACTGTGTTACAGCTGCAGGATTTGTTGCTATAGTTGGTGGTTCTCCAGGAAAAGTAAGAGTTTTACAATCACACAGAAATCAAGTTACATTACTGAACTTTCTACATTTGCTCTTTCATGAACTTCTTTTCAGAGAGTTTCTCTGAAGTTACCTTTTAAAATTAATGGATTTTTTAATAAAGATACAAATCCTCTGTTCAAGCCTTTATTTTCATATTCTAGTCCCAGAGCTACCTTCCTCACCCAAACTGCTTTTTACAGTCCTGTAAAAACACGGCTTGTCTTGCTAATCTTAAACAGTAGAGGGCAACCTAAACATGACTATCCTAAATTTCTCCAGTTCGAGATGCTGTAGATCTGGTGGTTTAAATGTTGCTATCAGCTAAAGGTATGTTAAATAAATATTAAATAATTACAGTATTCAACAGTGATTGCAGATGTGGTATATTTCTATATTTGTCAGTGCAAACTAAACTTTTCATTCTAGGTCAATTGACTGTGAGATCTCGAAAGAATCACAATGTACTCAGATTCCCATACACAGCATAGACTGTCATCTGCAAAATAAATTTCGCAAATAGGTGGAAGATGATATTTAAGGTCCCTTCCAACACAAACTATTCTATGATTCTATGAAGTATAGAGGGAGAAATGGCATCACAGAAAGAATAAAATCCGATGGAAATATCCTGGAATTAAAGAAGGATAAAACCAGTATAATTTCTAGAACTGTTATCAATTTTTATCGGCATTTCTTGACCATGTCTTATAATTCTCTGTTTGCCTCCACAGACATGAGTATAAATTCTGTATTACTTTCTATTGTAGAGTTCTTGAAATAACATACTCAATTTAAGGGAGTTGTGCAGTCTTTGCATAAACTTTGTTGAAAGTATTACCAAGCTTTATTAAATTTAGTGAAAAAAGTACAACTACACTTAAGACACAGTGAGATATCAGAAGACATGATATGAGAACCCAAGAGAAAAGAACCTATGTAATATTAAATATCATAAGTACTTGGCAGGAGTGATTGCCTTGTTGCTCATAGCCTGATACAGATACTACACCAAATTTATTTGACAAAAGCCATGCTTTATAACTTGGAAATCATCGTCCTATCACTATATAATACGCCTTATTTCTATTCAGCTGTGTTTGATGGCATTTCTTTAAACAAAAGTATGAATTTTCAGACACAAGCTACAATAATAAATGAAAGAACATTTGCTGCTGCTGTTTCCCTGGGGAGTCTGCATGCCTTCCAAGTTTCTCTGAGGTTTCATGGGACTCATCCCTTATCCTACTTCTGTTTTCCCCTGTGTGGATCTTCTTTACAAACGTAACTCCAGCTGTCATCTGTACACCAATGGCTCACAGGTCTATTCCTCAGTTCTAAGTTAAATTAACTCTTTTTGTCTTCTCAGTGATACTTACATTCTTTGTTATCTTTGCCATGGCATCATCACTGTACTCCCTTGTGCCTGATGCCTGAAAGATAGGATTGTGTCAACCTCAACCTTCTTTCTAGAGCTACAGGTCTCATCTTTTCTTTCCTTTTTATCCATGTAGAAGCAAATTGTAACTATCAGAGCTCTGAAACTTTCAATTTACATCATTTAAGGTGGTGCTGTTATGAAGAACTTGGTCCCTAATAATACATTTTACACCTTCATATCTTGTAGTTTCACCTTCTCCTGGCACAAAACACAAAGTGCACGTCTTCTATTGAAGGGCATTTAATTGAAACCCTAGCTATTTCTTCACTGATTCTGAGCTTTTAAATGCATGCCTTTTCTGCCAGTATCTCTCCTCATCAGCTCGTGTTACCATGTGGCTGGTCTGCCAAGTAACAAGTGATGGGACAAGAGGTCATGGCCTCAAGCTACAGCAAGGGAGGTTTAGATTGGATATTAGGAAAAATTTCTTCACCAAAAGGGTGGTCAGGTATTGGAACAGGCTGCCCAGGGAGGTGGTGGAATCACTGTCCCTGGAAGCATTCAAAAACCATGTAGCTGAGGGTCTTTGTTGCACAGTTTAGTGGCGGACTTGGCAGTCCTGGGGTAGTGGTTGGACCTGATAGTCTTTTCCAACCTAGGTGATTCTGTGATGCTATGATTTTTTTTTTTTTTCAACCAGATGCTTTTATATAATTTCCTAAAAAATAAGAAGCAATCTACCTATTTAGAATTATTTGTTGTGATGAATACTAATGAAAATCTGGAGAATCTAGTCTCATGACCTCAGTATCCTCACCCATTATTTTTCTTTCCTTACTTCTCTTTTTCTGTATATTCACATATCTTTATTGATGTCCTGTATACTGTTAGAGTTTCATAATAAGGACAGGACAAAGAGCGTGTCTTTTTGTCATATGAAACACAAATGTATTCCAGAGGTCTAGTTCTTAGTTTGTTTTCTTTTTTATCCAGTGGTATGAGATACTGGACAGACATCACTTTTCATAAAAGTCTACTAAATGTTTGCATTTCTTAGATGTACTTCTTAATATAATATTGGCAAAACCTATCAACATTCTGTGAAAATATTGGCAAGGCTTCCATTGGCACAAATGTTAAAACAATATTACTTAGAAAGCAAAACTGAGAGAGGGATTAACGTGAGAGATTAAAATAACTTTTTGCTTTCTTTTGTTGAAGGTGCAGTCATTTGACCACCAAGAATTCTTCCACCCACTTTAAAAATGTGTTCAAAATAAGCTACTCCAGGGCTTTTTGGCTACAAATCATCATGGATTTTGGGTTTTAAACTAGAAAAGCTGCTATGACTACAGCTAATCTGTTGTTGTGCCACTGTGTTTGTTCTAGCTAAGGTTCTGGCACCCTTGTCTATATTGTATACTGTCACCTAACAATTCTCTCATAGGAAGCTATTTGCTGGTACGTCCAGTTGACTTTGGTACAATTTATCTAACTTCAATCTGCCTTATCTGCTGTCAGCTGCAAATACAGATTTTACACATGTAAACCTTTTTATGCTGTTTCTGAGCCATATGTCTTGGTGGTGACTGCTTAAAACTGCTTCCACTGTGGTAGGAAGAAACATCACACTACTTGATAACTGTCTGCAAGGTCAGTTTCTACTCATTACTGCTACCCCAAAAAGCAGTGTCAACAGGGTTCTGACAGGCTGCCCTTTTCCCTAGGAAACCCAGTTGCTCCATCTATCTTGCCTTGAATAGCCAGGGGGTCTACAATAGCTGCAGTGTTGAGAGCAACAATTGATGGTGACAGTGCTTAGCTAGTCTGTGATCCAACCTGGAGTACAGGGCTGCTCAAACTGCACAACTCTGCTCACACTGAAGTTATGCCCTTACCTTCTAAAACTTCTAAAGATTTTCAGTCTTAGTATTTGGAACATGGTGGTTATTAAAAAGGTATTTTGAAATTAAATCTTATTATTCTTTAACATGTATTTTGGAAGAAACATCCAAAATATTTTCCATACATGTTTTTAATTTTACAGGCTTTTAAGAGTGGAAATTTTCAAAAAAGCAATGAATACAGTTTTATGTCAGAGAGAGAAAGGGTATTGTTAAAGAGTGACTTGGATGGATGATGAATTGTACTCTTTTTCAAAATGACCATGTTTTGGTCAGTTGAAGAAAAGGTTATTTATTTTTATAGGACAGGAAAAACACAAAGATTTTTAATGAAATTCTGTGTGGAGTCTTTATTCACTGCCATCTTCTTATAAATATTTAGTTTTGTAAGTATATCACAATATAAAAATTTAATAAAATTCAATAATAGAAGCACCCTGAGGCCAAACTGAGGTTGAATAATTTCTTTCTGAAATTCTAGTACTTTAGAATATATCAAGGATACCTTTTCCTTCTATGTTTATACATTTATATAGTAGAGCACTCAAATAATTTTTCTTAATATATAAATATGTTCAGGGCCTAGATACAATGTGAGCGGGCGTCATGTGATGGCAAATGTTCCTCATTCAAAGCTTGGGAACTACACTCCTATTGGGTCAAAGGACAATTAAATTTTTATGCTTATTTAGTCCTATGTCTTTTATTAGCTACAAGTGTTTATCACACTGTACTGTGCACTTGTTCAACAGGAGCTGAGCTAAGGGCATTAATTTATGGCCTTGGTTCAAACCTGGGTGCAGAGTGATGGATGAGTGGTCACTCAAGAGCAATCAATATTGACTGGCCAGTTGAACACAAGGCAACAGGAGTGGATGTTAACCATAAAGTAGACCCTTGCACCATCAACTTACAATGTCAGAAAAGAAGGCAACATGCTGTAGCACAGATTTACGGTGATTGAGATTGTAAATGTATTTGTGCTTACTATGTCTTCTGTTTTGCAGCTTTTCCAGAATTAAAAATTTCAGTTCATGTATGGGCTTTGGACTGTGGGTTGTTATAGTGCTGCAGGTACACTAGCTTTATTTTGCTGATATTTCACAAAACTTTATTGTACAGTTAAAAAATGGAAAGTTCTTGCAAATAGGAGAGACAGCCATATATCAAACCATGTATCAGCATGTTCAAAACCTCAGGGTTTTGAAGCACTTCCACTCACCACACTCTTGTTGGACCTTGGTATGTGCTGCAAAACTTGCCTCCCCTATACACCCTTGTTTCCACAGAAGGAAGCTCAGGTTGCTCACTGAAATGATGTAACTTGTTCTGATCAAACTCTTTGTATGGATTTGTAAGGGTCCATTACCCTTGTGTGCCTGCCATCTAGTCTAGGCATACCTTTCATAACTTTAGTCACAATCCACATGTACATAGTAATCTACCTTTACTACCTACTGAAACTTGGGAAACTATCTGTCTATGTAATCTGTTTCATTACTGAATGACAAAGCATTGTAGATCTAACACTCATCTGCCTTGGTGGCACTAGTGAAGTCTTCACAGTGGTTGGTATCAATGTACTCACCTGTAAGAACACGTGAATGTTCAACACAAACTAACCTTACCCACATCAATGGAAACTCCTGCCTCTCCACTTGCCTGATGCGGCAGGTGGCGTTACTGATTGTTTCAAAGGGTATGGAAACAGAGCTGCAGTGGCTAATAATGTCCAATTTAGTAAGATAGGTTTAACTAGAAGCCAGCTCTGAGGTCTTTGTTTATGAAACAAAGCAAAACCATGAGACGCTTAAGTCAGAGTGCAAACAAATTTTATTAGAAAGGAAATTATATTGATTTCATTGTATGTGGATAAGGTCTTTCCACTCAATCATATTCATAGTCTAATTAGCTTGAAATCTTGGCAGACTAGAAACAATTCTTTTAATTAGCACTGTTCTTACCGATCAAGTCCTGGTGGTAGTGATGATGATGGTGGTGATTACCACTATTATTTACATTGATCTTTTATTTTTAACTAATTGAATTTCTTGCATTGCATTTTTAGATAAAAGCTGTAAACTTCCAACTGTACATAATCAGGACATAATTTCAGGTCGAAGTGGCACAGTGGGCTTCTGTTCTGCTCTTTGATGTCTGGAGAGTTGAACTCACATTCTGTCTTTGATCTCAAGTGAAAATAAGTTTAGTGGGTCTTGTTTTAGCCTCTGTTCTTCACAGCATAAGTGCTCCCACAGTTCAGTACAATTGGCATTCTCTGTGTAAGAGAGGCCCTAGGCATGGGGTGTTGTGGGGTCAGTGCTGACATTTGCTGGCAAAGCTGAATGGGGGTGCTTACATAACAACTTGTGTGATGCCTGGTTTAAATTTAGCACTGTGGTACAAAATACACTTATTTTACTAATATGAAACAGTATAGTTCCAAAGCAACTGACAGGTAGAAATGTCTTGGCTCATCCGTATAAAATATTTTATTATATTATCTATTTTTAAAGACTTTTTTCTTTTTAGTTAGCATAACTGTTTTTAAATTTGTGTTTGAAATCTCTCGATCATACACTCCATCTAACAGTAACCCCCTGGTAAACCCATCAAAGCCTGCCAAGACCACACACACTGCATGGTTCTACCTAAAGACAAATGCAGTGAATCATGAGTAATTCTGAATATTCAGTCATTTTTTTAACTTTGCATTTACTTCATTTTTTTTCAGTCAATTCTTCAAAATTACTACTCTGTCATAGCCCAGTTTCTGAAACCAGTTATTCTTCAGCTGTTTACTGAAGATGTGTTATATGGCCAAATGTTAAGTCCCCAGGTTCAGAAACCTTGTTTCAGGAATCTTGTTTGATTGTGCAGCTGTTTAACAGCACCTAGTATAATCTGACCCTCTTGTTAAGCGCTATTGTGGTACATAATAATAATAAAAGAGATAAATTAGACATATAAGTGGAATACACTACAGTTTCTGGCAGTTCCAGACAGGAACTTACTTCATTTATTGTAAACATCTGCTAAAGAAATCACACTCGTTTCCTAAGGAATAAGATGTACAAGCATTCACATTTTACACTTACTAACGAATAGATACCTTTTAACCAAATTTAAATTCGTAAAAGGTTTTTGAAATTAATCCTAAAGCCAGGTATCATACTCATTTCCTAACACTTGATAAAAGCAATGTAAATGTTTAAGCAGTTTAATTAAATCTGTTAAACCTTTTCAAATCATAGAACTACCTATTAGAAGTTAATTATAAAGCACTGTGTGCTTTTATAATGTCATTATAACTAATTTCAAAGAGTTATTCTTGCAGAACAGGGAAAGCATCCATCCAGGTTTAAAGGGTAATCAGCTGTTTGGCATATTTTCTGACAGGATGGATAATCCTGTTAGAAAACCAGGAAATGTCTTTCTCTGAATACATGGGATCAGGAAATGTATCAATAAATAGTCGCTAAACCAGTACTTGGACTCCAAATAGCTGCTTATGCAGTTTTGAGTTCAAATGCTTCTCACCTTTCCTGTGTAGATATGCCTGGAGCCTCTGCGCGCATTATTGTTGACACAGTGTCTCTGCAACTTGGCATTTATTTCCGAGCAACTAAATCTTCACTTGGCTGCATAGAGGTGTGAGACAGTTTGACACACCCTTTGTCCCATTCTTGGGCTACTGTCTTCATGAATCAAAATGTGAGCAGCAGGAAGCATGGCCAGGCCTCTTCCCCTCAGTTTTTGGGAAATGCAACAGGTCTGCTGGATCTGACCCCTCACTTGCCTGCGGTTCTGCAGGGCACCAGCTAGTTGGACTGATACAAGGAGGTGACTAACCCATGGAATGGTGTTTACTGGTTAGTGTTGGCAAATACAGGAAAGCTTTACCCGTGTACCAAGTCAGACACAAACCAGCCATTTCAGGTGGCACATAGCTACCTGCACACTGCATTTTGGAGCTAACAAGCTCCAATCAGAAGATGTACATATTTGTTTGCTGAACTCTCACGTCTATTCAGCTCTAAACCAGAGCTGTCTCATCTGGTGGACAATTCACATCAATCTTGCAACATAGGGAACTGAAGACTGTGGTATGAGTTATTCCTCAATTCCTGGCTCTTTTCTCAGATCAGGTATCAGGCTGATTGGGATATGAGTGTGAGGTTTGGGGATGGTGAGTTCATTTATCAGCTGCATCTCACTTAAAATGGAACAAGCTATTTTTAATTTTTTTTTTAATTTTTGAGATTGACCTGCTTTGAAATTTACCTGAATGCCTTCTACCTCAAGGTTTTTAGCTGTGAAGCTGACATTCCCATCATGTTGATGAGTGTTGATACTTCTAGAGTGTCTGAATTCAGCAAGAAGGATTGTGGTGCCAGGTGAAAAAAGACTAGGAAACAAAGGACAGCATGTCAGCTTGCTGTAAGAAGGCTCAGCTAATCCTCTTTGGGGATATCTATTCTTCTTTTCAAATAACTTGTTTGCTGAAGGAGTGATTTTGTTAAGGATAATATACAAGACAATTTCTCCTAAGCAGTGAGTCCAGTGAGATACAAAGACATAAAGACTAGCTGAATAAACATTAAGGAAGTAGCACCAGCTAGACAAAGCTGAGAGATAATGTAGAGGGCAGACAACATGGTGGCTTTAATGTTGGTATAAATTTGCAAGTCATGTTGCTTTCCTGCTCTGCCAAAAATGTCGTATATGATCACAAGCAAACTGCCAAAGCCGGGTATTACAAGATGATTGTGGTTTACAGCTTAACCTTATGCAAACACAAAGTGTTGGTGAATTTCAGAAGACATTAGGTACCTGATTAGGAGCAGTTGTCTAAATACCTTTGTGAACATTACCTGCAGCTTCTTTCTGCCCTACTGCTGAATGTGCTTCTATACCTTGTAGAGGTATTGCAGGAATGAAGACTTTAAACAGTAGGGTAGTGGGGAGACACCTTTGGGGAAAGGTATCTCGACATGCAATGATGTGCTAAAAGTGCTTATTTTGATCCATGTCTATATAATGGGACCCTGTAGATGTCATGCTTCCATATCTATACATACACGCCAAAGTTAGGGCACATAAATCCTGGTTTAAGTGCTTAAATAATTCCTAGAGGTTGGTATGAAGTCTCCATGACATTGCTGTCAGAAAATGATCAATGGATAAGACCTGGTGGTATATATCCATTGAAACATTTTCTTTGGAAAATGTTTCCATGGACATTGGTTACAGAAGTCACACAGAAACCTGTGTGTGGAACATCCATTTCAATAAGACTTGAACCCCCTTTCTTGTTGCTTAAGCATTAACCCTGAGCAAACGGAACTGTTTGAGCAGAATCCTACCTGTTTTTTCTGTCATCGTAGGTTGGATCCTCTTTACTGCCTATCCTTGCAAGCAGTGGGTGGGGAAATGTGTGGGCTGCAATCTCAATCCAAGTGACTGATGATGCAACTATGCTTTATCCCATCCTTCTGTTTGTTTCTCATGTAGAACTGGTCTTGCTTTTTATAAGCTATTCACTTAATTAAAATAAAATGCATGAAGTTAACTTTATGATGAGCTTGGCAAGTTGAATTAATGATGTGAGTGTGTGACTGTGCCATTTGTATTGCCAGTGTATGATCTTTTTCAAACTTAGTACCCAGCAGATCTGCCTCTGACAGACCCAGTTCTACCAGTGATTTAGGTTGGTTGCTACAGTTGCCCTCATCATCAGACCTAGTCATAGTTCATTGAGAAAAATGTACAAAAAAGATTTTAGGAAAAAAAAATCTCTCATTATTTATGGAGAGGAGGTGAAGAGCCAGAACAATGGAACAAATACTATTTTAAACAGAACTGTATTTAAAAATCTTTTTTGTGCTCCGCATTTTGTAAGTTACCCACTGGACATACACTTGTCCATTAGTCATGGATAATTGTATCAATGCAGGCACGTGTAGATTGCCTGTACGAAAAAAGTACTTTTAACCTGCATACTTAATGTTTCTTCCTTTACTGGCCACTCACAAACTTTCTCAGGAGAGCAGTGAACTCCTAGTTAGCTCCCTGACAGACTTTTAAGTTCAGCTCTGGCTTTGGTAATGAAAGTAAGCTCTGCTTAGTCAACATTAACTGGTTCTATGATTCAGATTGTCAATGTTTCCTTGGGGATGCATAAAATAAATACAGAAGATCTGCTAACACTGCTAGCGCTGTAATTACCTACAACTCCAGGGCTTATAGATGCATGTCTGTCAAAAATAAGCGTACGTAGAGGCCCAATTCAGAAAAAGATTTGATAAGTTAGATGCTGTTTTACCAATAAGTCCAACCAAAATGGCACTTCTAAATGAAGTTTATTCCAAAATTCATTCTAAAATTCCTAGAGCCTTAAGGTGTTTTGACTACCCCAGGAATAGTTTATTTTTTTTGTACTCTGTTCTGAGCATTACAGTATAATAAATATTCAGATTTGAATTCCAAAGCCATCACTACAGTCCATTTTTGGTAATAGTTGGAATGTACCATATTTATCTCCTTCAAATAATCAAAATGTAATCTGGGACAGATAGTTGACCATTCTCTGCTTGTGGTAAAAAATGAGCAGAGACTGTAATATCTTGAAATTTTTGCATTCTTACATGTAAAACTGAACACAGGGTTAGCCACCTGGTAAAAGGTTTTGAAGAGTGGCAAAACTGAAGAAGGAAAGGTATAGAAAGGCAAGGATAAAGGCTGGACTTGCTTAAGTAAAAGGCACAAAGAGCTTTACATTAGGAAAGCAATATCACTGCTCTAAAATCCCCACCCAAAATATGTGAAAAACAAAATTATCATCCAGTTTTCCACAATTTTATAAACACAGGGCAACAAAAATTCAGATAAACAAAGTAACATTCAGGTCCTCTACAACTAAACTTAAACATTGCATCTGGGGCAAAAGTAAGGTATCTGAGTCCTAACTGCTTCTACTTATTTTTAGTCAAATCTGTGGTTTACTTTTCATGAAGTAAGTCCTTCTGGTGCTAGGCAAAAAAAAAAAAAAAAACAACAAAACAAAACAAAACAAAAAAAAACCAAAAAAACATTGTACCTTATCTAAGAATCAGGACATATTTACAAAAAATGGTCTCTGAGGCCAAAGCAGTTATGGGACAATTAATTATATTTTCTTTTCTTTTGTAAACCTTTCTAGGCAGAGAGGATTTCTGTAGGAACCAGAGGGATTTTACAAAGAACAGACACTTCTAATTCCCCAATGTCTCACTCCTCATCATGCCAAGAGGTTTTAAAAATATGTATATACTCTTTGCTTAAAAAAATGCTCTGTTTATTTCACCCTGACAAAAATATACCAACTGTTTTCTCCTCTAAAAAGATCAGTGAAATTTGTAAGAATCTGTAGAGGGATCTGTAGTGATTTGCTTAGATGGAACACCATGCAGTTTTCCTTTTGCTTGTCTTCCTCACCCCCTTTGTTTCTCTCTTTCAGAAAGGTAGTCCTGTGCATAAGTTCTACTAAGAAATATCTGAATATTATCAGAGGTAAGAGGCATTTACTGCAAAGTGTGTTCCTACTGACTGTGCTATTGATATACATGGTATCACTGTATTTTGGCTAAGGATCTAAACCATACCATAGCTGGAAACCTTCAGACACTGGACACTTGCAACACTGTAATAACAACATAAACACATATATACAAAATAGGTTTACATAAAAATGCACATACATGCATATATTCTCTCATATATGTGCACTGAAATGAGGGCATGGACTTGCACATTCTGTAAAGTCTTTTTACAGATCATAAATCAATTTATTATGAGCCATTCTGCTTTAATATTATGAAAAGGAGCCAAAAGTTTTTTAACATAATATACTATGACTTAAGCCAAACATGAAAAAGCATAAAAAGAATGTGCAGATGGGTGAGAATTAATGAGGGCCAAACAAGAAGTGTTTTTACGGATCTACTTGCATGTGTTAAGATGAAGGCAACAAATTAATGGTCTGTTCATGTGTAACAAGTCAATATTTTGCACATGTAAACATGGCATAACTTAGAATCATAGAATCATAGAATAGTTAGGGTTGGAAAGGACCTTAAGAACATCTAGAGCCACCCCCCCCTGCCATGGGCAGGGACACCTACCACTAAACCATTGCACACAAGGCTCTGTCCAACCTGGCCTTGAACACTGCCAGGGATGGAACATTCACAACTTCCCTGGGCAACCTTCATTGTTAAATGATCATATTAAGGGGAAGAAGTATACAGTACCAAAAATAAACATAGCCCAAAGATGATGAATGGCACCACAGTGAGCTAGAAACTATCATGGGATAAGGCTTGCGTGCTGGCCTTTATCGTGAAATGTGTAGTGCTGGAAAGTGAAGGGTTGGTGAAGGACCTGCAATGAGCTGAGAGAGATCAGCAGTAGTGGTGAGATGATGAATGTGAGCATACCAAGCTGCCCTTTCCTGCAATACCAAAATCATTCACCTCAAAATAGGGACAGTGATAGATAAGCATTTTAAACATTAAGTATTT
>JAOEHX010045638.1:0-10180 GCA_025448015.1 Bolborhynchus lineola
GGTCTCACAAGAGCAGAGTAGAGGGGCAGGATCATCTCCCTCGACCTGCTGGTCACACTTCTTTTGATGCAGCCCAGAATACGGTTGGTTTCTGTGCTGCAAGCTCACACTAAAGCTGGCTCATGTTCAGTTTCTCATCAACCAACACCCCCAAGTCCTTCTCCACAGGGCTGCTCTGGATCTCTTCTCTGCCAAACCTGTAGGTGTGCCTGTGATTGCCCCGACCCAGGTGTAGGACCTGGGTCGGGGGCAATATCTCTGACTAGCATGTTCTACAGACTGCTTCCTATATAAACGACATTTATCAGTGAATCCATGCCCAAAATACCTTTGAGAAAACAGCATAAAATTCAGAAATTCAAACTAACCGTAGGCTAAACAGATTCAAACCAGTCTCCGTAGAGCAGGAAGGAATTAGTTCAATTATGGTGATCAGACTCTTTAGCACTATCATACTGCAGATACAGTTGTGTGTTTTGAGGAAAAAATCAAAACTGGCTGCTGTGGACATTGGAAATGCCCATATAACAAATGCACAATACAGAACCTGGACATTTCAAAGGCTTTAATATGTTTAATGAAATTACTGTTACCACCACTACCACAAAGGCAGACAGTAGAGTAGTCCACAGCATGTGTATTTAACCTTAGTTTCAACAAGAACAGGTATTTAATACTTTTCTAAAATGACATTTTTCAGAAAATTAGATTTTCCAGGGAGATAAGAATGATATTTTTTCCCAGACATAGCAGACTTGTTACAAACAGATGATTAGTTATCATGAGATATCACAGAAGCATCATTACTTCACCAATACAATTTCTTAGAAGTTAAAATACAATCTATTTTCTGTGTGAAAGCATTTGCTGTTCACAGCTAAGAAAGTGTTGAGTCATGATGCGTCCAGAAACAAATGAAAATTCTTGGTTTATTTGTCTTATTTTGTTTCTCTTTAGATAATAAAACTTTCAAAACTCCCATAACTCCAGAGTTTGATTTTGGAAAAGAGATGTCATCTAAACTTCCTATACAGAAGAATAGTAAATGCTAGTGCAAATCATCTTGGATACTTTGTTTTGAAATACTAGTGATACTTGCTGCACAATATTTTTAATGCTGTAGCATGTAAAGTAAATATGGCGACTGAGAAGGTTAATATAATAGAATGATTCTGGACTAAAATGCACTTAAATGTGACATAATACGTGTGACTAAACTGAGGTAAAAATTACAGACAGGGACCACAAAATTTATTAGGAAACTAAAACCAAGAAATTCTGATTCATGGAAATGATCATTTAGCTTATCCAAACAACACTTTGTACTGAAATGACTAGCAACTTGTGCTATCAACAGAACGATCTTTGCTATTCTACTTTCAACTCAACAGAACATACACTTTTGCCTAAAAAAACCCAAACAAATTACCATGGTGTGAACAACGTATTATTTACTTGAAGTCATCCTCTTCCATTCTTTCTAAAAATTACAAACAATTCCTCTTTGTGCTATCTGGAGAAACAGGAAACCAGCAGCTGAAATCTTTTCTAAGGGTATCTTATATCCACAGTTGCAATAAGACTAAAGTGAAACATTGAGAACAGCCCTGCTGAGAAGGACTTTCAGGTACTGATGAATGAAAAGCTGAACATGAGTCAGCAATGTGTGCGTGCAGCCCTGAAAGCCAACTGCATCCTGGGCTGCATGAAAAGAAGCATGGCCAGCAGGTCAAAGGAGTTGATTCTTCATCTTTTTACTGCTCTGGTGAGACCGCACTTGGAGGATGTCCAGCTCTGGAGTCCTCAGGACGGGAAAGAAATGGACATCTTGGAGAGGATCCAGAGGGATGAACCACCTCTGAGGAAAAGCTAAAAGTTGGGATTGTTCAGCCTGGAGAAGAGCAGACTCTGGGGAGACCCTATTGTGGTCTTTCAATACCTAAAGGGGACTTATAAGGGCACAGGCATTTTAGCAGGGCCTGATGCAATAAGAGAAGGGGTAATGGTTTTAAACTAAAAGAGGGCAAATTCAGACTAGATATAAGGAAGAAAATTTTTAGGATGAGGGTGTGGAACAGGTTGCCCAGAGAGGTGACAGATGTTCCATCCCTGGCAACATTCAAGGTCAGGGTAGAGGGGGCTCTGAGCAACCTGATCTTACTGAAGATGAAGGGGGCCTATAGGGATGCTGCAGAGGGACTCTTCATTAGGGACTGTAGTGAGAGGACAAGGAGTAACGAGTTCAAACTTAAACAGGGGAAGTTTAGACTGGATATGAGGAAGAAAATCTTTACTGTAAGGGTGGTGAGGCACTGGAATGGGTTGCCCAGGGAAGTTATGAATGCTCCATCGCCGGAGGTGATCAAGGCGGGGTTGGACAGAGCCTTGGGTGGCATGGTTTAGTGGGAGGTGTCCCTGCCCATGGCAGGGGGGCTGGAACTGGATGATCTTAAGGTCCTTTCCAGCCCTAACTATTATATGATTCTATAGAACAAGATGTCTTTTAAAGACATTAATTGTCTAAGCAGCCACTGTTTAAATCTATGAATTTACAAGAAATGTAGACATAGGTGTACATTTCATATGGGTGGAAAATATTTATCCTAGCAGAATAGTAACAATCTTGGATCAGTGACTAGTCCTGTTCAAGTTACAGCCCAGATATGTAGAAAACAGCAGATCATCATCACAGAGTTTGCCTTGCTCAACACATTACCAAAGTTTAAAGGCAGCAGCCATGTCCCAGGCTATGAGAGATCATATTCCTGAATATATAAGATTTTAACCTGGAAACGTTGCTCTAGGCACTTGTAGTTTTCACTTCCATCCTGTTGTATGTGCCCTTGCGTTGTACCTGTAGTAGGAGGACACATGGCTTTACAGGTAGACTGATACACATACCTAAATTCAGGCCAAATAAAAATAGAAATATGAAAGTTCTTTCCCAATAGTTCTGATTGAGAAATACACATCTCAATCTGAAGAGACAGTAATTGCAGGGACCTAGGTTTCACTGGCACCATTTGAAAGGCCTTTCTGATTTTATACTTCAATAGTAATGCTACCTCAAAGTTGTTCAGCTGATCTTTCATATAATTGCTTGCTGGCATACTCTGACATGCAAGGAAAGATAATAAGAAGCCATAAGCTATGGAATATGTTATTAAGGTTTACTGGCATGTGTTTCAGGTACCCAGAGTATTCATTAAACAAGAAAGGGTTTAATTGAGCTCAACAGATTCAATTTTCAAGGATTCCTGAGTGGAATTAAGAGTCCAAACCCCAATGATTTCCAGGTCTTTCCAATCCTGACTTACTGAAAGTCCCTGCCCTGCTTTGGCTCCAGCTGCAGCATTGTTACAGAGCAATGATACTGCAGCAATATGCTGCAGACACAGCCTGAGATCCCATCAGAAATGGGGTTACCACCTGGAAAAAAACAAACAAAACAAAGAACCACAGGCATCCAAACCCTGGTATAAACCAAAGTATTCCCTGCATTTTTCACATGTAAATGGCCTGGAGCATCAAACAGGTTCCCATGCCATCATATTTAACAGGACCAGGGAGGAAGATGGCCAGAATCTTTCTGATATATGTTGCAGTAGACACTGATTAGCATCCAAGTGAGCCCTCCTCTGCAAGCCTCACATTTCAAAAATTCCTACCCAGACATTTTCGTCTCATCAACTAAACACACTAACCTATAGAATACCAACGGTAAAATAAACTGCTTTGTCACCCATAGGATTTGGTTGGAGACCATACCAGCACTGTGAGCATGAAGACAACCCTCAGGCCCTATAATGTTCTTCAAATATGTAATACAGGCCTTATGTTGGACAGTGTACAATAATACTTCTTCAGATAGAGCTCTCCAAGTGTGGTAGGACTCAAACTTTCTATGTTGCCAGATCTTTGGTGACACAAGCCAGGTGGAAAACAAAAAATAAGCCTAGAAGCAGCCTGACAAAGGAAGGCAGTTGATAATGAGAAGGAGCACAGTACCAATGAAAAGCAGAAAAAGGAAAGCATGACGCTATTGGGTGAAGCAGTCAACTTTCATCCAAGTAGTAGAAAAGGAGCAGAAGAGAAAGTATGTTACCAGCAGCATGGAGGCAAGGCACAAAATGAAATGCCAGCCTGTAGCCCAAACACACTGTCTCCTTAAGCCAGGAGAGGGCCAGGGTTAATCATGCATACTGGTAGTTCCACCCTGCATGCAGGGATCAAGGTCTGGTAACAGCTGCAGCTGATTATGCTCTGACCAAGACCCATAGCCTACCTTGGGCAACCCTGTTGGAACTCTAGCACCTCAGCGTGCATGGCAAACACCCATTCCACAGGCACCCACTACTTAGTCTAGTAACAGACCAGACCTCTCAGGGCTTTTCTCTCCCAACATGTGGCATCTTGCCAGCTAAGATAGAGGACCAGGAAAAGCTGAGTGCTCAGCTGTAACCCATCAATATGTCTCTCTCAAGGAGAGCACAAGATTCTGTGAGGACATATGACCCAAGCTGCAGGACAGCTACAGCTGGCTCACAAGATAGGAGAGCAGCATGGGTGGCAGCACTGCGCTGCAAGAGTGTGAGACACCAGCTTTCAATTTATGGATCTCCAAGCTTCACATTCAGCGCATGAGACCAGAAAAGTAGTAAAGTGGTGATGCCTTTAGCATAAGAATGAATGGACACCAGAATACAGCCTTAGACACGGTTCAGAAAGCTTCCAGTGGTGCCCTCAGAATCCAATGCAGTTAAAGATTTTGGGGAAAAAGAAAAAAAAAATAAATCAACAAAACCTGCAAAAGCTGACAGTATAGATGGGCTCCTCAGGAGTCACAGATAATCAGGATCCTGGACCTGTCCTCTTTGCTCAGACAAAACTACTGATGAGAGGAATTTCCCCTGTGACAGAGTATGCTGGAAACATGCCCAGGCTCACTGTGGCTCCATCCCAGTAGTTCAGGGCAGAGCCCCTAGTGCTATTCACAATCAAGAGAGTGAATTCTAAAGCCCCCTGCTTCCCCTTGCCCCACTGGCAGCCAAATTCCTACACTAGCATTATGCCAATCCAGCTCAGCCTTCTGCCCCCCACTCCTTAGGCTCTATAAAACTTTTTATTGAGCTAGAAATATCATGTATTGTCTTCCACTGTCAGTCTCAAGCCACAAAGGAAAATATTCCTGCCCTCACAGATAAGATTTGCAAGCCCACAGCACATGCTTACCCCTCACTGATGGTAGCACACTCACATGATGCATGTTGCACCAGACTGTAACTGAATGCAGCCTATCTACCCCTGGCACTGTCCCAACAGTGGGTTTTCTCCCTTAGTCACCTGAAAGCCCACTTCTCCAACATCCAAAGTGAAAAGGTGCAAACTTCGGCACCAAATATCATCCACTAGTTTGCCCACTGCAGTTTACAAGCAGCTGCATTCCCTGCAGGTGGGGTTGTATAACTGGAGTTTAAGCACTGTATATAGAAAGGCTCTACAGAGGGATCTGGACGGGCTGGATCAATGGATTGAACCCAACTGTATGAGATTCAGCAAGGTTCAGTGCTGGGTCCCATGAACTCTTACAGGTGAGGCTTGAAAAGATCCCGGTGGAAAAGGACCTAGGGGCATTGGTCAATGGCCAACATGTGCCCAGGCAGCCAAGAAGGCCAACATCCAACCATATTGTATCAGCAACAGTGTGGCCAGCAGGCACAGGGCAGTGGTTGTCCTCTTGTGCTGGGCACTGGTTTGGCTGCACCTCAAATACTGTGTTCAGGTTTGTGCCCCTCACTGCAAGAAAGACATTGACGTGCTGGAGCATATCCAAAGACAGGCACTGAAGCTGGTGAAGTGCCTGGAGCACAAATCTCACAAGGAGCAGCTGAGGGATCTGCGATTGTTTGGTCTGGAGAAAACAAGGCTTGAGGGGAGACCTTATCAGTCCCTACAACTGCCTGAAAGGAAGTTGTAGTGAGGTGGAGGCTGGTAAGAAGCAACATGATGAGATGAAATGGCCTTAAGGTGCCAGGGGAGACTTAGGCTATTAGGAAAAATCTCTTCACCAAAAAAGGGTTGTCAAGCATTAGAACAGGCTACCCAGGGAAGTGGTTGAGTCATCATCCCTGGAGGTATTTAAAAGACATTTAGATCTTAGAGACATGGTTTAGTGGTGGACTTGGTAGTGCTGGATTAACAGTTGGACTCTATGATCTGAAAGGTCTTTCCAACCTGAACGATTCTATGATTCCAATGGCACTGGGCTCTGCTGGAATTCTCCGTTGACTTGAGGAGCTGGTGTGTGTCTAAAGCAATTACAGAAGCATGCCTCGTCGAAGCAGTTCACTGGTGTAGCAACATTTTATTTCCCCCACCTGAAAAAATAAAAAGCAGGGGAGAATTATTTGTCAGCTCAAGCCCTGTGTTAATCTAGTTGCAAGTATAATGTGATTTCCCTCCTGCCCCAGTAGTAGGTATTGCAACACCTTACATATGGATCATTTTAATCTATTATAATCTGGCTGGCTAGAAAGAAGGTTTCCCTCCACCACAGCTGCTTGTGATTAATGCTAAATATACATGCCAAGCTTCAATCAGCAAGAGTGTGCATTTTAGCTAGTCTGTATTTGGTAAATCAACAGTAAACCCTTTAAAATGCAGAAGATGCTGCAAAGCTTTACATGCTTAAGTTATAACCAGCTTTTTTTTCCAAATGCTTCTTCTATTTGCCATTTCTGATGTATCATTATCTTTTACTTCTTTTCTTTAAGCAAAATTGATTTAAAAGCTGCTCATCACAGAAGATAAGTGTCAACTCACCTTTACAAATAACAAACTGTGGACAAATACTCATTAACTGCTTTGTCCTCTTCATTTTACATTCACTTACTGCAAACTTCAGTGAGAGGAGAAGCATTTCAGTTGAAATTAAGATCAAGCACATGTAACAAAAAAAAAAGCCCAAAGCCAATAAATTAAAGTTTTATAAATCATTATAAAATACAAACATGTACTCTTATTTTACTATAATTATCAAACTAGGATTAATATAATCTTGTATATTACTTCCCTTCATGGTGAATTAAATTATGTAAAAAGTCTCCCACTAGTATTCTTAACCAGCAAGAAACATTTTAATTGTAAATTTGCCTTTTGCAGTCTTTAAATTACACACACATTAAAAAAGGCCAGTACTATGGCTACTGTGTATCCACTAATCTGTAAATAGACTCCCAGTCCAGGACTCATCTCTGAAACGCAGCATCAATTGCACAGGCTCCCATTTAGCTTTAGTTGAATAAAGCCATACTAGATACGCAAATAACATCAAACTTGCCGGATTAGAAAGGGGCACCTCATACTCTAAATCATGATTGTCAATCATCACCCAGGATTAAGGGATATAGTTTAAAAACCTAAAAGCAAGCACTTCCTTTTAACTTCTGCCTACTGTGCATTTTGGATTATCGCCCAGAAGCAGCATTACTTGAAACAAGGCTGCCTCCCTTCTGCCATCTCAGGGAAGTGCATCTTTACCGTCTGCTAACCTCTGCTTGGGGAAAAAAATATTAAAAAATCTCAGCAAAGCATACAATTTAGATTTGAGATCTACTGCTGACTGTGATTATATTTATAACCTGCTTTTCACAGAAAAATGGGGGGTTATTTTTGGCTTTATAAGTGCTTTCTGAACACAGTCACACTTTAATCAGAAAGATGTAAGGCAGTTAAAAACCAGAGCAGCTACTCTATTCTTACACAGAACTGGCAGCCTTCCTGAATCACTGTCTTCCACATGAAGGGTTTTGAAGGAATTACTTGGAATGTATTTCATTGTACTCTTAAAAGCAGAACAGCATCCCATGGATAACTCCACCTGTCCTCCTGCACACAAGACAGCCTTCCAACTCTGTCCCCCACCTTTCCCTTCACCACTTCTCCTGTGTTTCCTTGGTTGAGCTACAAGGCACTTTGGCAAAGCTAGAGTTGCCACTTCAAAAGTCTCTCATTTGATGTCAGAAAAGGCGAAGGGAGAGGGAGATTGGTCAACAAATGTTAATGTTGAATGAGTATGCAGGTTCAATGAACTGAGCTCAGAATTTGGTTATAAACTGGGAATAATTTGTGGCAACAGTTAACAGAACTGACTGCTCGGTTTGGCCCCTAACTCATGATTTGTCACCTAATCTTTTAGGCAAACAAGTATATGGTTTTCCTCATTTGATGTAAAGTTCAGGTCATTCTTGGGCTTCTGGCTATTTCTGCTCAACAACTGTCACGCCAACTGATACAGCTGCATGTGCAAATTATACAGAAAGCTGGACACAGATGAACAATTTTGGAATTCAAGTATGGCAAAATCCATGTAGAAGAGAAGGTACAAAAGGAAGCAGTCAGAGAGGGTAGCTGTCTACACAAACAAGGGCCTAACCACTCTGTTTCAGGGATCTGCGATTCATGTGTGGTTCAGTGCTTCTGTGTCTTTGGGTACTGCCACAGACAACAATATACACCCCATCATGCACATCCATCCTGTCAAACCCAGCTGATGCAAAGTATGGCACGGACCCCTTGAAGTCATTCAGGAATGTAAAGCCTCGTCAAAACTATGTGATTTAGACACCTTGACACTTTTGTGGATCTGAGCTTCTAAACTGGGTGCTGCAGTGTTCAGTTTACTCAGGTTTCCATTGCAGACATCTCAAATGATCTGGCAGGTGATCCTCCATATGCAAAGGTTTCTTCTGCATTTGCTTACAAGTGTGTCTCCCCTTCTCTCTCTGTATATATGAATATTTATTAAAATGCTCTAATCATATATGTACATGTGTGCAAATGTATAGTATATAACGTAGTCAAGTTATAAAGATTAAAAAGACAAACTAGAAGAGAATAAAGTATCATCAGTGCTATCTTCAACTGTAAAAATCAACTTCCACAGCTAATCAAAATCTTTTTCAAAATCAATATTTTTGGACTATCTTCATAATTAAGATGCTCACCAGAATCTGGGGACAAGGGTCAGATCCTCAGCTGGTGTAAGCTGTCACAGCTGCACTGACTTCATATGCACTTTCACAATCTAATTGAGTCAATGATCTTGCCCCTAAGGTACAGTTTATGGCTGAGCACTGATTAAAGAAAATATATACTGGTTCTTTAAGCAAGAAGGGGAAAAAACCTCAGCTAAGGCTAATCTTATCAACATATAACCTTTTAATCAGATTATTGAAACAACATGTTAATTTATGAAAAGTTCAGCATTCTATTAAATTGCAAACAACATAGTGAATTGCAACCCAACAGGCTGCTTCATTGAATTCATGCAGCCACTCCTGGCAAAGGCATTCCAAATTTGAAGTTAATTAATATTCCTACTCCTGGTTTCCATAGTTTCTTTTTAAACATGAGTACTAGCAGAAACTGGCAGTAACTTTACCCATATTCTCAATAATAACCCCCCTCTGGCTGTCAATATGTGTGAAAGGAAAAATTTTTGCATACCCCAAACAGCCTGCCATTTTCCTGTCTTTTGTCAAAAATATGTTGGCAATTTTTTTTCTCTTTTTTTTTGCTTACACAGCTTAAGATGTTTAACTCTTTCTCTGCTTGGGTTATGAGCAAAGCACCTTCCCTCCTTTGTGTATCAGAAAGAGAGCTCAGGACTCATGCTTCTCCAATCGCAGATGACAGCCTCATAGAAAAAAAAACAAACCAAACCAAAGAAGAAAACAAAACAAGACAACAAATTTCAGAGTTATGGGGAGGAAAAAAAAAACTTTCCTTGGAGAACCAGGAACTCAAGTAGCTAAAATGCTTGGAAAAGTGTTCCACATTTTCCTTTCTAGGGTGGGAACTTCAAAAATGGCTACTGTCCATACTGAACCAACAACTTATTCTAAATATGCTTTAAAGCTATTTTTTCTATTCCTATATAAAAGGGGACTGTCCTTCATACAAACAATACCTGAGCTAGCCCAAAATACAGGAACCCAGACCAAGAAGGTCTCACCATCTGAACAGAAAGCAGGAGGGAAGCACATCACTGGACCACACATGGGCAAGGAGAAAGAATCATAGAATCATAGAATAGTTAGTGTTGGAAAGGACCTTAAGATCATCCAGTTCCACCCCCCTGCCATGGGCAGGGACACCTCCCACTAAACCATATCACCCA